>JAXGGA010001858.1:0-137831 GCA_038373865.1 Uloborus plumipes
ATCGCCGGCTTAACAGCTGACCAATCTCGGATCGCCACTGCTTCCCTGGGCTTGCCCAATCAGCCTTCACTTTCCTTCTACGAATTCTCATCTTACCCCTCATCAAAGTCAGCTCCACACGACAACTATACACAGGAGATCACAGGCTAAACGCCTAAGCGCTGCCTAATCATCCCATTGTCATTGTCATACAGATAGTAGATTCTTGTCAGTAGCAAGGCTTCATTATATAGCGTTTTATACAGGCTGCTTCATTACTCAAAACATCAATGGTAAAGATTTGCCCACTAGAGAGCGTTGAACGAGGACCATCCAAATGTTTGTTTACATTTATTAGCACATTGTTTCTGCTGTAAAAAGTGATGTTTATCCTATCTTTAAGGGTTAAAAAATATTGATATAGTTAACTGAAGTGGAGTACAGAGTAAATTGATGCCGAAGGCCTTATTAGTACTGCTTTTTAGGGGAAATAAATTCCCTTTTCAGGTAAAGTTGGTCGCAATTCATGATTCAGTCATACGACATTCATTCATTGTTTACTTTCTTCGAATTAGCAACATATAGCAATGGCGTTCAATTTTGACATCTCTGCATTAATAAAATATACGCTTAAATTCGCAGCCGATAAATAAAAATGTAGCAATGAAATAAGATTGTTCTATTTACTGTTTAGTTTCATTATTGTTGCTCACATGATCTTAATTGCTACGCAAAAGCTCAGATGTTCATTTTGATAGCGTTGACCCTAAGGACCCTATACGAGCCGGCGCATCAAGATTAAGTTTCACCACTTTGGATCCAGCGCGTGTTTGAGTGGTTGTCTTTTCTGGCCAGTAATCGCGTTTTGGTAATTTTTCACTGTGAGCAATTATTAGCGGCACGTAGATTTGGCAAAGCTTAGCAATGTGCCAAAACTTTTTTCTGGTAACCCTACTCCGCAACAATGAAAATTTGAAAGTAAAAGTTAAGGAATTGGATCCAAAGTGGTGAAACTTAATCTTGATGCGTCGGCCTGTTGACCCATCAGAGCGATAAATGGCGAATCTATTCGCAGAGACATTTCCTTTTGATTCCCCAGAATGAATGCCCTGCAAGGAAGCGATTGGTGTTCAACGGAAAGACGATTGACAACAAAACATATTAATTTCTTTAGTAACAACGAAATGAGCATATATAATCGCTTAGTAATAAAGAGCAATACAAGTACGAAAAAAATAAACAAAACTACAATATTACGACGACCAAATGTGATTTTTTTTTTCATTTACACAACATTAAAAGGTAATGTTCTTTTTATGTTAAATTTCACACATTGATAATATTTCGATAGTTGGGAATCTGGTGTGGTTGCCAAATTTTTGGCGATAATTACTTTATTCTGTTGCTCTTTAGTTTATGTTTGCGAAGGAAGTATTTCCCTCGCTCATAAATTGGCCACAAAGATTTAACGCCAATAGGGAAAGATAACCAGACTTCCAATCACCGAAATCTTCCCTTTTTTGTTTCCAATTTCACACATACGTTTAATACTTGAATGAGCCAACTGAAAAAAAAGCTGCGAAATATTGTGAGAATTCTTGTTAAAAAACTCGCCAAATCAACTTTAAAAGCTCCATTAGCATGTAACATAATAAGTTTAATAAATATATCGAGCCATTATTATCATTGAAATTTAAATTAAAGTGCAAAATAAGAGAAAAGAAGCAACATGAAGACGATGCAAACTTAAAATTTTAATCTTCGCTTAGGTGGTAAGAAAATACATCGCCAAGTTAAAAAACGTACCTATAACTGAAACGTACATACTACCAAAGATCTCGGTTATTGAAATATTCTCAAAAGCTTTACGGAGAACAAATTCTTGATGTGCTTTTCAAGATATTAGTGCCATAGTCATTCCAAAATGTGCATTAAAATGTAAAAAAATCGCCAAATAAATTAATTTGACAATCTAAACTCATCAAAAGTTTTGATGGAACTATCGTTCCAAAATCGCCATTTATCGCTCTGCGGTGCCAGTGTCGTTTCATAGTTTAATTATAATTAGAATCAATTAAAATGAAAAATAATTCGCTAACTAATTAAAACAAGCCGTTAAAATGCAGAATAAACCAGCAAATCGAACAAGCTATTAAATGACGTTAAAATATAATAAAATAAAATTGAATGCCAAATTGTAAAATTGTCGCCAACAAATTAAATTTTAATTTTGTCTTTTATTATCTGATTTGTATATAATGTTAGTTACCACAAAATTCGATTATCCCAAAGATTTTGATCAAATGAAGCAGCCTGTATAAGTGATAAGCAGCACGCTATCTAGTGAAGCCTTGTCAGTAGCCTTTTCCTGTACGCCTCTCTCAGAGCAGGTGACGAAAATGCAGTGGATCCCCGCGTTTCTTGTCTTGAGTCTCAATTTAGTGCAATGAGAATATGCAGTGTGGTTCAGAACTCTAAGCTTCAAGTGGAGATATAACACATCAAGACAAACAATACTAAATGGTAAAGTAAGGGTCCTAAACGATTTCCGAAGGAAATAAGTGCCATAACAGTTTTATATCCAAAATTTCAAATGGATGTTTCAACACGAAACATTTGGACGATTCTTTTGCAGTTTTCACTAAAATTGCTTGAAAATAAATTATAAAGTTCAAAAATTGCCGGTAGAGGGCGCTTTAGATTTTGGAGTTAAAAACAACGACTATATGCTGAATTTTTTGGATTTTATTAACTGATTTCAAAAGTTTCTAAAATTTCAATTTTGAGCCCGAAATCAGAAACGTTGGGAATGATTAAGCAGCGCAATAATCGGACCAAACGTCATAACCTTTAGCCAACGGCAACTACACTTGTATCTTTCTCGTCCTCCCCACGGCTCACAGCTTTCTTAATTCATTCCCCCCCAACCGAAAGCAGCACAAAGGGGACGACGTCCACTGTGATGGCCGTTCGCTCCGCAATAAAGGGTTAACTTAGGGGGACACTACTTGGCTAGCCATCTCTTATTCTTTGATTCGAAAATTATTTTTTTTTCTGGAGTTCTCCGAAAAACATTGCTCTAAACGCATTTTTCAAAATAAGTCGACATACTAAAAACGTAATTAGTACTGTAAAGTAGCTGAAAATATTAGCTAACTTACATTCAACTTAATCAGCAATTAGTTGTTTCTTCAAAATAATGTTTTTCAAAACACTCATAGTGTCATAATTTTAGTTGATAAAATAGATGATCATATTCACTTTTAAATAACGCGAAAAACGATTGCAGCTTTGAAACTCGTATGTATAATAGTGTGTATACTAAAATATGCTTCATATTTTAAAAACAGTCTTACTCGTTACAGTCAAGCCTGCCTAATTGAATTGCCAGTTTGCCGCAAAAAAATATTGTATTAATCGGGATATTCAATTATCCGAGGTCACAGAAACAATTTGCAATGGTTTGGGATCTTAAAAAATTATTTCATTAAGCGGGATATTCCTTTAATCGATATTCCATTAAGCTGCTTCAACTGTAATTCAGTAATAATGTAGTATGTGTGCATAGTAAAGATAAATTTAAAGCATTTTAAGTTTATTGTACAGACTTATTAAGTTATTCTATATCATCTCTCTTTTCTAATTTTTTTATATTATATTGCTGACTTTATTATTTTGAAATTATTTGTTAGTATAAAAGTAAACATGCTTCTGTTGTACATGCTCTCCTCACACAAAACTGAGCCCGTGAAAAATTCACGACTGAACTTTGTATATTTGTTTATAGATATTATGCTTTCCAAAATTATGTGAACTACATTTGAAGCTAAGATTTACTATGAATACATTTGCTTTCGTTTGTATCTCAAAATCACGGAAATGACATTTTTTCATCTGTTTTAGATACTGAAAAGTAATAACAACGAAATAATAAGTATAGCAAACTGTTTGTGGGGCAGACCACTGGATTCATTGAATGCCAGAAGGCCTTATCTACGCGCTGAAATTTGGAAGTAAATAGGGTTCAACTTAGACCAAATGAATGATAAATACAATGTGGAGTACCTTAGACTCAAGTGACTGAGGGCAACTTTGAATTTCAGCTTGACTATTCAGAAAAATGTTGACACTAATACGTGCGTCCAAGAAAGAAACCACAATAAAAGCGAACAGTTCCTTAGTTTGATTCTCTGAATAGGTGCGAGAAGAATAAGCATAAATACCTTATTCATTGACATAAAGGTCTTTAGCGCTTATCTATCCTTTTGAGCATGCAAGGCATCCTTTTTGTATAGAAAATTCCTAGAGGCGTTTCAAAGTCAATCACTGTCGAGTGTGAGATCAGGAGACTCCCTTCAAACTAAAGCATAAAATCTAACAGAATGCAGAACCGATATTCCCATTTAATCTTTCTTCTGTGCTCGAAATAGCACTTGTAATTGTAGAAGGATTACTTTTAGCTCCCTTCACAATGCACAAGAAAAATATCTGTGCAAATATGTGTTAGATTCTAACTTCTTCCGTCCTTTCAACGTTTCCTGTGTGTGTATTATCTCTATAGGACATTGTCATTGCTCAGTGCATTATTATTTGTAAGTAAGAGAAGATTAGCCAAAATTATTTAAACATGTGTAAATGGGAAACTAATCTCTACCCCCCTCAGCTTTTTTACTTGCATAAACACAATTCCAAACATAAGAATTAATTAAAAGAAAATAGGCAGGCATTTGAATCGCATTGTATACGGAATGAACAGGTGTTCATAATAAATTAGTCATGTTATAGTGGCTCCAATGACTCTTTACACTTGCTTTATTTTTTTTATTCATTGCTTTGAAGGAATATTATTCAAATAGCTTGCAATAAGGAGAAAATATTTTTAAATCAATTAGAAAGCGCACAGTTAAAAAATAATAATAAATACATATAACATGAAAAAGACCGAAAATTTAAAATAAAAATTAATATATTTAAATTTTTTTTACAAGTTTCTACCCGGACCTATCATTTAAAAATTTTCTAGGCGAGGGCAAAGGGTACATTTTCAATATTATTGCATCTAAAAACAACAAAAACCACTCCCACATATATATAAATACATTGATTTATCATAAGGGGGCGATTTCCCTCTCTAAATGACGAGCCTGTTTACACACTGACTAAATGAAACTAATGTTCGCAGCATGAAATACTTGCAAAATCCTTGAAATAAAAAATTAGTCTTTAGTGACGATTCTATTTAAAAAAAACTATCAAAAAAATAAATAAATAAATAAATAAAATAAATAATAATAATAATAAAAATAAAGAAAGAAAGAAAAGAAAAGAATTCACTCCATAATAAAATCGCTCATTTCGATTTCATACATAAGTTCAATGCAAACATTACATAAGCAAACCTAATGAAAATGCAATTATGAACCCGGTTTTTGGTGTTAATAAAAATACGTTTATACTTATTTTTATAGACAATATTTTGAGCTTAGCTTAAGTTTCCGAATTATTGACCCATTAATAAAACCTTAAACAAAATAATTGAATTTTATTCTTATTTTGTTGATTCTTTTCTTTAAAACAATAGCTTGTAAAAGGTGTAAAGATTTTCGTACCTACTAGTCTGTTCAGTAGGGGAGAGTGGTAATGAATGGGCCATGGTGATGAATGGGCCACTAACAAAATATGAAAAAGTATTTGCATGAACTTTTTTTTGATGCCACCAATAGATGTAGCTATTTGTTCTACTAAACTCATCCAATTTTCATTCGTTTGCGCTGAGCCATTTTCAAACTAGAGTGGCATGGTCAAGAATCTGACTGAAAAGTAAGTTTTTCCCTTTTTAGTAAAACATTTCCTAGCTAAAATGTACCAAATATTTCACTGCATACATATGTATAAGCTAATCTTTCCATATCTATAAACTAATCTTAAGATGTATTTTGATGTTATCTAAATTCAATGTACTCAAAAAACCTAAATGTATTCCAAAAGTATAGGTGGGGCTGAATGGGCCACTATGTCATGGTAATGAATGAGCCACCTAAATATTGTTTTTCTCCCTTTTCTTTGGATTTTCGCATTAATATGAAACACAACTGACTGTCATAGATAGATTAAGATTACTGTCGTCAAAATAGGTTTGTAGTAACTTCTAAATATAATTTGCAGATCTATATTATATTCCTATAGTACAGTAGACCTCTGGTCGCAGTGCGTGGCTTAAAAAAGCCCCCCTTTCTCCTTCATATTGTATTCCTCACAGTACAATTTCATTTTCTTTCTTGGTAACTTAAGTTAGATATTTCTTATTCCCGATGTCTAGTAAATTTTTTAAAAAAAATTTTGAATTTTGACAAGTTTGAAAATGAAGATGAAGTTTTTGAAAGTGATTTTTAATACTATTTTTGAAATATATAAATTTTGTTAAATCATAGTGTGTATTATCTGTTATTTTTTTTAGATATATTTGATGTGATTTATTTCTTACAATCTCATTATTTAGTCATTTTTCTGCTACAATTGGTATGCATCAGTGTTATTTTAATTGCATCAGTTTTGATGTTTATATAATTTTAACTCAGTATGATTTTCTATCATCATGTCAAGTGCCACATTTATTTTGTCATATTCAGTAACTAAAAGATTAAATCCACATGTTTTCATTGAATTCATTTAGTGGCCCATTCATTACCTTCGATGGCCCATTCAACCCCATAGGTGGGGTTGAATGGGCCAAATTTCAAAATTTTTATTTTTTATTATAATTCATTATAGACAGGTGCTAATCCAACTTCTATGACTTTTTTAGATAACCAGATAAGTAAAGCAACTAAAACACCAATTTAGAGTTAAAACAAAGTGTTAGAAAAAATTACAAAAATCCAAAACCAAAAAGTGGCCCATTCATTACCACTCTCCCCTATATCCTTAGCCCTTCTCTCTTTTCACAGAAACAGCATTCGTTAACGACATAAAGAAACACATCAATGAAATTTATGTCTAATTTCTAAAATCTCAAATATTAGGTTTATATGTTTTTCCTCCAATAAGGAATCAATTGTCATGGAATTATTTGAGTTTAGGCAATTTATCACTTCTTTTTAGCAAAGAAAAAGAAAAAAGAATATTTAGTCTAACTTTCAAAGCAAAATATTCTCAGTTTAAACTTTTCTCATATTAAATGGATTCCTAATTAAACCTGTCTTTGAATTTTTTTTAATTTCAGAATGTTTTCCATACTTCATAAAAAAGGTGGAACAAGTAACTTTCGGTTATAATAATAAATAAAGTGCGGGTGGATATTATTGTAGATTGTTTTTTTTTTCTGAAAAACAACTATATAGTTTAGAATACTAAGTAAGGCTCGTTTTCAAAAGCAGTTCCATTATTATTTATTTTAAAAAAATCTCTTGCAGTCAATTTACCCTTATTTTTTTACAAAACAGTAGACAGAACGTGTTGTCATGAATTATGGACAGCCTAATTATTAGGTTATTAATAAACAGAAAAATGCTTTCTAGAATTTTTCTTTCCTTCAATTATTTTTCTTTTTCTTCTCTTTCTCCCCTTTTTTTTCGAAAATTCGCCACCTAACCCTTCACTGGAGGGCAAAACCGCGCCAAATGCCTTTGATTGACAGACCCCGAAAAGGAGAGTAGTGAGTTTCATTGAACTTCTCCGATATGGGCGTGTGTGAAAGGATTATCTACAGGCTCGAGACAGTTAAAAAAAAAACTGTAGTTAGGGGAAGGAAGGGGGGGGGCGGGGATCTTTTGGTTTACAGGGAACGTGGTACCAGAAGGCCGTAGCCCCAGAGGAATAAACTTTATTTGCTGCGGATTTAAAATGTTGTAACCCGCCGTTGGCTAAAGGTCTTAAAAAGCGAATCAAAACGCCATGGACTGAAAAATTCGGACGCAAGTTCGAATTGGGACAGTTTGGACACTTGTAATATGTTTCTTACCCAAATCTCTTTTTATCTTTTGAAGGTTGGTTATCCACTCTCTGCAAAACACCCCACTATCCAACTTAAAAAAATTGTTCCAGGGGGCTTGGCTCTGGGAATCAACCCCAAAATTTCTTGACAGGAAGGTGGATTTTTTTTGAACGGGATTTCTAGGGAATTTTTCTATCGGGGAGGGCGGCAGATTTCCCTGATAAAAAGTTTTATCCTCATGGGTACCCGGCATTACTATTTTGCAATTGTTTACATTAAACAATAGCGGGAGCTGGGAACTATATTTATTTTCCTTTCGTGCCAAAAAAAAACAAGAGGAAAAGGATGGTTTTTTTCTTTAATTGGTTGGATGTTTTGCGTAGCAAAAAAAAGTTTTTTACCTACGCTTAAATTTATCCAGTTTGATTTTTCTCTTGTTTTAAACAAAAACATAATCATTACTTTTTTAACTATGAGTAAATGAAAAAAAAAAATTTTCTTAATTTTAACCTAAAAAACTTAATATTGGCAACTCCGCAGGAAGTTAAAAAAATATTGAATACACCTGAATGAGAATATCAATCTCGTCCCCCTGTGGCTGTGAAAAAAAACACATTGATGTGTTAATGGTTTGTCGGGAATTAAAAAATTCTTGGAGTTGTCATTGATTAACCATTGGTTTTGAAAAAAAAACCCAACATTGTCCAGGGGCAAATAAGAAATTAATTTACGGGAACAATACAATTCGGAGGCCAACTTCGGAAGTATGAATATTGTTTCTACTGGGGTTGTACAAAACTAATTCGTAAAAAATAAAACAAAATCCCACCCAGTAGTAAAGTAAGGTTACCAAGCTCTACCCCTTATTGTGGAATTTAGGGCAGTTGGAAAAATTTACCTCTGGAATTCCGGAATTTTTACCCCCTGTATTTTTTGACTTTTCCCACTTATTGGGGGGGGACCCACTAGGATTAGCGGTTACCTCTGGGTCCCAATTTTCCACAAGGAAAATTTTTAACGATTCAATAACCACCTTTTCCAAATCTGGACTTTTCAGGATCAATTATGTACTCTTCCATTTCACAAAAACCATCACAAGTCTTTTAAAACTGGGGCGGGGAAAAATTTCTTGCGTTCCCAACATCATTGAATGAGAAAAAAAACATTAGTATATTTTTTCTTTCTTACGAAGGAAATTTAAGTTGCGGGAAACTGTTGATTTTACTCTCTATTTCTATATTCGGAAGTTTCTAAAAATAGGATGTGGGAGGCCCGATTCTGGCTTTCAACCTCTCGATTTTTCTTAGGGAATAAAATAAATTTATTTTTCGATTTATTTGTTTCATTATTACCTGGTTTGTGGGCGTTCTTTTTTCCCAAAAGGCTAGTTTTTTACAATGAGGCTTATCACTAAAAAATTTGGGGAATGCACCACTTATACTTGTTTTGTAACGCGGCGGATATTAATTCCCCCCTCATTCATCAAACCTGAAGCGGAAAACTATACGCTCTACGAACTTCCTATTCTATTACTCCTCATCGCTTTCAATTACCCCACTTAATTACAACAAACTAATCTGAAAACCATATTACCGTCTGCGATTATGTTTTTATCCACTCTCTTCCACAAAACAGAATATAAACAAAAACAATCTTTTGTTAAACTCCCTTTACTACAATATTATTTGGTTTTTACGGGATTCCCCTTCACCTAGGGGCCACCACCAATTGTCATATCTCATTTCCACCTCTACATACAATTCACTTTAATTAAGCTCCATATGGTCGAGAGTTGGTTTTACTCTCGATTTTTAACGTATTCCCCACTTTTTAAAAAACTTCCGTCCACTACTTATAATTTTCCCACCTCTGAATTCAAATACACCGTAGTTTTGTATTTCAAAGTTCAACACCCTAGTTCACTTCCAATGTGCACCATGTATTTTTACTTTACTTCCACAGCGCAAAACACATGGACTTCCCACCTATCGCAAATATTTTGATCTAGCGCTATACAGAACGGATTATTCACCTTTATCCTCTAAGTCAAAAAGTCTAATCTCTAGACAAATTTCATTTATTGCTTCGTTCAAAAATTCTCTCAATCCCAACTCAAAAATTTTTAATTCTTTAGTCTTACTAATCGAATTCATGAAGACGTAGCAATTTCTTGCCAATAAAATTTTCGTCAAATACCTCTCTGTTTTGAATGTTAAAGACCACATCGGAACGGCTGAAACGAGTTCTCTATATTTCTATGAGCCACAGGCCAAGGACTCACATATTCGTTTCAGATGGTTCACACTCAAATTTGTCACAAGCCATGGGTAAAAAATCCAAACCATTCGAAATAAGGCGTTCTTTCTTTCTACTGGCTCTAAAAACCAACGGGGCCAATATCAATTGCGCACGGTTCACTTTTATACTAACGAAGTGGCGCCATAACTTTCTAAGAGATCTGGATCCACCCAGTTTTCCAAACAAAAACAAATATTTAATGTCACAGCAGGCTCCCATGTGTCGCTTTACTCCATTGCCAGATACCAAAATCTGGCCCTAAGCTTCTCCTCCCTGTACCCGCGAACATATCACCTCATTAGATTAATGTCCTATGACCTGATTCCAAAACGGGCGAAACAAGTACCACTCTGGGTCACACCGCTCGAATCTCCATCCTCCAAAAGGTAGCCGGGACCATTTAACCACTGAAAAAAACTCCGTGATTTTTTCCCACCACTATTATCCCTCTCCCCGGAAGCTAGAGGACACGTATCTGGTCTCTGCTCAGTACTCACTAACAAAATGTCTTCCTGGGAAGCATCCCCTTACTGGCTTGTACCGGGCCTCTGTGTACCCCAGCAGACTTCTGCTGTTCGTCACTATCTTCCTCTTTCCGGTGGGCAGTACTCGGGCTAGGCATCTCGTGATACCTCCGGGGACCTCTTTTTTTTTTCTACTACATTTACTCAAAACTATTCGACACACTTTTCCAAAATACCAACTAAAATATCTAAAAAATTTTTCATCCAACACAGGGGGGGGGTTTCTACTGTGCATATCTCACCAATTCTTGAAACAAAAATAAAACTCCCAAATGTTGATCTTAACTACTTATGTTCACCTTCAATACCCACATTTTTTATCAACACCCATCGGGAATAATAAAAATCATTCAAATCAAATACTGCACCACTAGACAGTTCGCAAAGGAATCGTTGCCTATGCTGGAACAGTTCGTTTTAATGAGATCTTCTTTCTGCCGTCTACTCGCAGTTTGATAGAATAGCAGCAAGACATAGACATTAATAACCCCTTAGAGGCAGACAGTTATGCGCCCCCCCCCCCCCCCCCTTCTAAACGAAATTACAAAAAACGAATCCATAAGGAACAGCCATGTATCACATACACCACACTATTGCTATTCACCGCCACACCAACGTGAATCCATTGACCAAGAAATTCATTAAGCAACAGTGACCATCCTATCCTTGTCAACCACCGGCAACCAATTTAAGGTCCACGTTGTCTACGCGCACGCACGAAGAAGCTCCGTGCATCGTCTACGAGTATTGAACAACGATAAGGACTTATTTGACAAGTGGGTAAGCAGAACTTGTGGCGAGGGAAGGGCCAAAGACCACAGTGACCATTGTTCGTATTAGTTGCCGCCCTACGGTCCCGGGGCAGGAGGTTCACGGATCGGACTCTGAAAGCTCCCCTCACCTAACATTCAACAGCAGGGAAATGTACCTCACTACATTCGAGAAGATTTGAGGACTGACTCTACTATGGCCTCCGGTCACGATACCAAATAACAAAACCCTAAAAACCTCAAGACGGGACCCAAATATGCAATTCTACTCCGGTAGAATTTTTGGCAACGCCGTAACGGTAAAGAGGGTTCAAGGGAACACAAATCAAAACATGTACACGGACTCCCCCCACATCAACGCAAATTCGTCCCGTGTTCCTTTTCATCAAGTCAGCCCGTAGTATCTCACTGGCGGAACCCGAGGGTCGTCCGGGAAAAATTCCCAAATCTTAAGAATGTTTACCGCCGAAATAATACCACACCACACCACTACCCCCGATGAAGTAGATTACCAGCACACACCCAAACTACAGTTAACTCTCCAAAAGGTATATTTCTATCAATCCACCTTAGGAGTTTTACTTCCCATCTTCGACGAAAGGCACCAATACATTTCGTCTGTTTTTACCAAGCTTCCATAATTATTATTAACTCCGGTCGAGGGACACAAAAAAAAAGGGTCCACTTACCTCAGAACCATGTCACTCGCTGACAGAACCCAAAACAACAAACGGGACCGATCGTGCCGGGCTAATTAATTTCCACAGGGGTCTTCAAGGCCGGGGACGGTATGCAATGGTCTCTCTGCGGGACACCTAATGAATAATTCACTTCCACACAACTCTAACCACTGACAACCCCATAAAACCATGCTGAGGCTCATACATAATATTCGGCGTGGACCACACATACCCCCGAGGGGGGACAGCTTAAAACACTTTCCATCTCCAACGCAAGGGCCGGCTTCTCACAGACCACGTCCGTATTCATCACCCCCCGTCCGTATCCTCGCGACGAGGAAGCATTTCTTCGCGGCTCGGGCATCCAGTTCAAAAAATAAGGCGGGGTTTTCCATCTTCCGTTTTTTTTTTCTTGTTACCCAAACGCCGCGGGGTTAAAGGTTCCAAAATCGCGGAAGTGTCCCATCGATAAACATTCTTAAGAACAAATTTTCACGTTACAATCCATCCCACCACACGGAATTTTCTCCCACCAGGCACAATCATGTTCCACTCACAATCTTACTCTTGGTTCCCAATCAAACGCCTCTTTCCAAAAAAAAAGGAAATATACAGCCCAAAAAACAATAAGGGGCCCCAGCTCAAACAAAAGAAAAGGACAGAAACAACACCACGGGCTTTCTCGCCCACCAAACAAATGACGTTCATTTAACCTACAGGAATGACATATACTTGTCACCTGGCAATTTCAAACTTTAGGGTCACGGCCAGCGAAAAAAAATCCGTATTCTCTTTCCAATCGGTTGCTCGAAAAACAACCAACCACCAGTGAGAAAGAGAAATGGCGGGAACGTTTTCTGGGCCTGACCGAAAATCGAAAAACTTTCCAACTCATTGTGTGAGGAAATTTTAATTGAAAGGAAAAAAAAATTGGCAATATGGGGACTATCATTAAGTAATGAAAATTCATTCACACCTTTCCTTTGGGACCTCCCCCTTTTATTTCTCTTGCATTTTGGGGGTGGGACCCCAATTTAACTTAAAAAATTCCAATATTAGTTTTTTTTTCTATGGCAAAAAAATTTTTTTTTGTTTTCAGGAAAAAAAACTCTAAACTTCAAATAGGGCCTAACTTTTTTTTAAAATAATTGGGTCATATACGGCCCTTACTTTGGGGGGGGGACTTTACTTTTGCAAAGTAACATTACAGAAGCATCTGTGATCAACTTTAAGCAAATCATTTAAAATAGTTTAAGTTTTATGAAAAATAAGTTCGCAAAAAAAAACTTACTTTCTGTGGCTACCCATGTGGATCGTTGTTGACTGATTTGTCTGAAAATAGCTGTCACTAAATAAACTCTGATGTCCAACTAGTGGTCCTCTTACTGGTTTTCTCAAGAGAAGGACTATTTAACATTGTGAAAAAAACAGCTTTAGGTAAAATGATATACCCATTACAGGTTTTGTATTGCAGTAAACTAACAAGCGTACCCGTTTTTAGGCTACTGGCATAAATTGGGGTAAAAAACCTGGGGAAATTTTTTTTTTTCTAAAAAAGGACTATTTTATTTATATAACTCGTTTTAAAATTTAAAGCGGTTTTTTTATGGGGGCACAAGAAAAAGTTTTACATTATTTAAAAAAAATAATAAAATAAAAACAACATAATATGTACAAAAAAATAAATATTTGTTTATTATTAAAAAAAAACGGGGGGGAAACACCCATTTAACAAATTGGGTTATGTTTGCTTTTGCAATTCTGTTAATAATAGATTAAAAAACAATTTACCATAAATAAATTAGTTTTTTAAAAACACTCTTATTTTTGGTTTGGAAAAGTTCATTTTTTTAGGAAACAAGATTTCAGGAATAACGTTTTTGGGGGACCCGACCATAAAAAAAAAAGGGGACCGACTTCAGGGCCATTCAACTGGGTTAAAAAAGCGCAATTTCGCAATTTTTTAAAAATACGTTTTCGATTTCTAAACTTGGTTTTGTTACGATATTAAATGTTAATCGCAAATCCATTTGCTGATTATTTAAAAATGCAATATGGCAAAAAATAAAATTTTCATATCCACTTTTTTAAAATTCACTTATTTTTTCACTACTCAAAAAATTAAGCCCTCTCTTTAACAAGATAAAAAAAACAAAAATAACTACGGAGAAAAAAAAAGCCATCTTTCCACCTTATTTAGCATAAATTTTTCTCGGGAAAATTGATTTTCAAAAAAAAGTATAGTTGGGGGGGGGAACAGTTTTCTGAAACCAATTTCATTTTAAATGCCAAATTTGGGACTGATACATATTTAACGGGAAGCGGGGTCAAGAAAAAAATATAAGGATAGTAAGAAAAGTTTACAATTTCTTGTTCTTTTTAAAAAGGGGGGGGGCGAAACTTCGTTTAACCTTATATGCGTTTAAGGGGGCAATGGAAAAGAAGTTATTTTGGTGGCCCCGCAAGCTTGAAAATTGGGGGGACATTCGGGCTAAATAAAAGGGAAAATTTTTTCATCTATATGATATTGGGGGAACTTAAAACAACAACAAACTTTTTACGGAAGATTTACGCGCCCACCGGGGGGAGGATTCTCAATTTTTGGGCATCTTACAACAAAACACTTGGATTGGCAATTTATTCGGGAAAGAAGTATTAAATGGCGTTATTTCGGTTTTTTTCTTCCGGTAATTGGAAACAAAAAAAACAAAATAAAAATTAAAAGTGGTGCACATGCATTTCCTCACAAACAGTTTAAAAAAATTACAGGGATAAGATGATAAAAACAGATCTTAACAAAAATAATGGGGGGGGACTTTTTAGTTTATTTGAATTTGTGGGAATTATAGTGGGAGTTTAAACAAAAAAATTGAGGGAAAGAGGAACTTTCATATGAAAAATTATATTTCAAACTCCAAAAGGTTCTTTATTCAAATTAAAACGCAAATTATTAGTATATTAGTAAAAACACTACATACACAAATTTAAAAAATTTTCTTTTGGGTTGGATATTGCTTGTATGAAGATTACATTTCCTCACTCCACGTTTTTACCCAAAATTGGACAGTGTTAATTTTCAAATTAAGAACACATTCAATTAACATTTAACATTGAAGGGGAATTATATTTTCGCTGGGAGGAAAAAGAGGCGTTAAGGGTAAAACGATTTTCAAAAATTTTGGATTTTCGATGGAGGAGAAAAAAAATAAGCATATGTTTTACATTATATATTACCAAAAAATAAAGTATATTTTTAGGAAACAAAAAAGTTTAGTAGGTATTTAAACACACAAATTAGGGGGTGAAAAAAAAATTTTTGTTTTTTAAAAATTATTGTCCATTAGTTGTTTATTTTCTTCAATAAAAAATTACAAACTAAGGTTTTACAAGTCCAGTTTTTTAATTACTACACAAAGTTGATAAAAAAGTAAAATTGACCAATTTCAGCAAAATGATATCATGTAGTTTTTTTTGCGTTTCGAAGCGCATGTTGTTTTCATTTTACTGAGACAACCTTTGTTATAATATAAAAAAATATAGATCTTTTTAGGGCTAAAAAATACTTTTTCTAACTACTTGAAAGGGGGGAGGGGGGGAATACCCAACAGGGTTCTTCATTTGGTTATTAAAAAAACAATCTCCCCCACTTTCCATTACGTTAAATATAATAAACAGTATTTTAGAGGCGTGTGTTGTTATTTGTGAAGTTATGCATAACTCTTTTGACTTATGTTAATGGAAGGGACTAAAGCGGAAATAAAAAATTAAATTTAAAAAGTCCTCAACAACCATTTATATATATTTACATGACAAAACATCCTTTTGTAAGTTTTTTAATTTTGAACTAAAATTACTGATTATAAACAAAGGATATTTCCGTCTTAAAAAAAAAACTTAAATTTTAATTGCTAAAAAAAAATATTCTCAAAATTCATGAAATCACAAATTGGGGGAACAAAAGCTTCGGAACTGTTAAAAAACAATATTTTAAAATGTCGCGTTTTTTAAACAGTTATAATTAACATTACTAATCTCTGGTAAGTAAACTATGGGAACTGTAAAAAATCGTTATAGTAATTAATAATCAACTTCAAAAAAAAAATTTTCTCATACTTTTAACAGTTTGCTTAAACTGTAAATAATTGTAAAAATTTTACAGGGGTTTATTGCCGAGCAATTAGGGGTTTTTAACTTGGAAATCTTCAAGGGTGGCCAACTATTTATTACTGTTCGCTGATAAACCAGTTATTAATACGCTTAAATTTTACTTCTCAATAATAATCGTAAACAACAATTTCTTAACTTTTTAGACAAGCGGAGGAAAACTGGAAAAAAAAAAAAAAATTCGTTAATGGTTCAGTTAATAAAAAACTAAACAAAATTTTAATTTACTTTTTAGCAGTAACTAAATGTAAAGTGTTTTAATTTTTTCAGTTTTATATTTTTTACGTGCAATTTTTACGGTTTTATACCTGGGGGGAAATCTCCGCTCTGGCCAGTGCTATTACTTGTGCTTTTACAAGTTATATACAAGTCTAAAGTGAACGGGGTCAATAAAACTATTATTTCAAACTTTACAGATCTTCTTCTCTTTTTTCCTTCCTCTCCGTGTTTGTTGTTCTGAGAAGGAGATCTGTATAAAAAGGTTTGAAATTTTAGTTTTTCAATTGCCAGTTTCCAATTTATGATGTATTTTATTTCTGTAACAAAAGCAACACCAGGGTTTAGCACTGCACAGCGGGGAGATTTCAGTATTATAACTGTAAAATAGGCACGTTTAATTTAAAAACTGGGAAAAAAATATTAAAAAACAGCCCTTTTACAGGATTAGTTATTGCTAAAAAGGTATAAAAATTTTTAAGTTTATTTTACTGAAAGGGGCATTATAACGATTTTTAATTACAGTTTCTCGCTGAAAAAGTATTAAGAAAATCTTTAGTTTATTTTTTGGAAGTAAAAATAAAAAATTTAGCGGGGGTATTATAACCTGTATAAAAGGGCGACAGTATTAATATTGTGCAGCTTTGTCGGATTTCCAGTTTAAAAAAAAACTTTAATTGCGCGGGGCAATAAAAAACTGTTAAATTTACCAATTTTACAGTTTAGCACTGTAAAAAGTAGGGGAAATTTATTTACAGCTATTATTTTAATTGTAACAAAATTAAAAAACGAATTTTTTTTACGGTTTAATTTATTTAAACAAGGGGAATATTATGGGATTGGTTATTATTTACTGTAAAATAATAAAGGGGACATTTATTTTTTTTACAGGTTCCGGTTATAAAGGGCCCTTTGGTCATTGTGATTTTCATGGATTTTTGGATAATTTTTTTGCCATTTATTTAAGTTTTACGGAACAATTATTCTTTGTTTTATTAAAAATCAAGTATTTAGTTCAAATTATAACTACAAAAAAAGGATGGTTCATGTAAAATAAACTTGGTAGTTGGACTTAAAATTATTTTTTCGCGCTTAAGTTCCTTTAATATTAAAAAAAAATTTCAAAGTAGTGCAAAAAACTACAATAAACAGCAGCTCTAAACTATCAAACTGTTTTTTTTATATTAAAAACGTTTTTAAAAATGATAAGTGGGGAGATTGTTTTAAAAGGAGGGGGGACTGAGTAATTCTTCAAGTTAGGGAAATAATTTAGCCTAAAAAAAGACTCTATATTTTTATATCTAAAAAACAAAGGTGCTAGTAAAATGTAAACAAACATTTGCGCCTTACGGAAAAACAAAAAAAATTTAACATTGGATAACCATTTTGCTGGAAATTGGGTTCAATTTTTACTTTTACATTGTTAGTAGCAAAAACTGGACTCTGTAACTTAGTTTAATTTTTTTGAAAGGAAAAAAAAAAAACAACAATGAAACATAATTTTTTTAAAAAAAAAAAACACAAAGAAATTTCCACCCCTTATTTTTTAAATTTACTACTAAAAAACTTGTTTTCTTAATAAATATAACTTTTTGTTATTATATATTGGAAAAGGGACATATGCTTTATTTTTACCTCCATCGAAAAAATACAATCTTTGAAAAAAATCTTTACTTAAGCTCTTTCTCCGGCAAAAAATAAAAAGCTCTTTTCAATGTAATTATTTTTTCTTTATTTCTTAATAAAACACTTTTCCAATTGTAAGAAACTGTGGATGGACAATCTTATCTTTCCATACATTGCAAATCACAAAAGAAAATTTTTAAAATTTTTATGTTGGTGGTTTATATTATATAACCATAAATTGCATTATTGAGAACGGGTAAACTTTGTAAAAACTTTATATTTATTTCATAAAAGTCTTTCCATTTTTTACTCCACTATATTTATTCACATAATCCAACATAACTTAAAAAAGTTCATTTATGTTTTAAAGATGGGCTTTTTTCCCCACTTTTTATCTGAATTTTTTTTTTTATCTTTCTGAGGGAAAATGCTTCCCCCACTTTTAATTTAATGTTTGTTCAAAATTAAGCGGAGAGAAAAATAATAAACGAAAACGCATTTATTTACTCTCGGAATAATTGCATCAAGTTTTTAAGAATTGCAAAAATATCAGGTGGGGTTAAATCTTTTAAAAAAGGTTAGTATGTTTTAGGTCTATATTCATTAATGGAATTTTTATTAGCGATGTCTTTTCAAATTTTTCAAGCTTAGGGGGGCAATAATTTTCTTTTTGCCCTAAACGGCATTATGTAAAAAAAAGCGGTAGTCTTTAAATGGCAACCAAAGGAAATTTTATTTTTCTTACTATCCGTAATTTTTTTCTCTACACGGGGGACATCGTTTTTAAAAATATGTATTCAGGCCCAAATGATTTTAAAAATTGATGTTTCAGAAAAACCTTGTTCCACGTATTACTTTTTGAAAAAAATCACTTTTCGGAAAATTAATGTAAAAATAGGGTGGGGGAAAAGAAGCTTTTAGTAATTATGGGTTTATCTTGTTAAATGGGGGGGGCATTTTTGGGTGTAGTGAAAAAAAATAAACGTGGAAAATTAAAAAAAAAGTTGATTGGGAAATTTCAGGTTTGGCATATTGCTTTAGGAAAATAACAGGGCAGGAACTGGGATAGGCGGGATTTACATTTTCTATCTAAAAAATCCAAAAAAAACAAGCTTAGGAAATCGGAACAAAAACGATTTAAATTAGTGGGGGGATTTGCGCCTATTATAAACCTTTGTTAACCAATTGATTGGCCTAGCGTCCCCTTTTTAGGGACGGGTTTCCAAAAAAAAAAATAAACGTTGGTATAGAAATTTTTTCCAGAAAAAAAGTGAACATTATCAAAATACCAAACTTTCATAGTGTTTAAAAAGAACAACACTATTTATTTTTTTGGTATTTGTTTTATTTTTTTTCATTATTTAAACAAAGATCTGCAGCATATTAACCATTGTAACAGTGGATTTCTGTTTTAACTAAAAAAAAAAACAATATTTTTTTAACATGAATCAGTTTATTATATATTATTCTCTTTGCCATCTAAAACGCTAATTTTTTAAAAAAACGAGTATATTAAAATAATCATTTAGATAAAAAATGTTCAGGTTTTAACCCCAATTATTTGCCCGACAGTAGACTAAATAAAAACCCGGGACGCTTGTTTAGTTAACTTTCCTACCAAAAAACACACCTGTAAAATGGGGTATTATTCACTTTTACTTAAAAAAATGTTTTCCACAAGTTTAAAAATAGTTCCTTTCTCTTGAGAAAAAAAAAACCAGATAGGAAAACCACTAGTGGGAACATCCAAGGGGAGTTTATTTTTTGGGGGGGACTAGCTAATTTTAGACAAATTTCAAGTTCAAAGCAAAAACGGATCCAGCAATGTGGGCTAGGGCACAGGGAAACGTAAGTTTTTTTTTTTGCGAAAAAAAACTCTTAATTTTAATTAAAAAACTAAAAAAAAACTTATTTTAAAAACAGCCTTTTGGCCTTATAAAAAAAATTGTTTCAAGAGAATAGCCATCTTAATTTGTTACTTTGCAAAAAAAGTTAAGTTCCAAAAGTAACGGTGTTTCGTATATTATGCACAATATTTTTTAGGAAAATGTGCCAAATTGAATTTGGGAGGGGGATGTTTTACTGAAAAAAAAAAGTTTTATTTTTTTTTTTTGGCCTTAGAAAAAAAAAAACTCTATGAATTTTTAAGTTTAAATTGGGGTTTGTTCTCTAAATGCCCAAAGGAAACAAAATTTAAATAAGGGGGGAGGCGGGGGGTTTTTTTTCCAGGGTATAGGTTTGGTGGAATTGAATTCAATTAGGTTAAAAAGGAGTTTCATTTTGGCAATTTTCATTCAAATTTTTTATATCATTTTCAACCAAATGGTTTCGGGGGGAACAAAAAAGGTTACGATTTTTCGGGGGTTTCAGGAGGTAAAGTTTTCGCCCATTTCTTTTCTCATGGGTGTTTGTTTTTCGGAAGGGGCAAAAAACAAACGGATTTGGAAAAAGAGGGAATTCGGATATTTTTCGCTGGGGCCGTTGGACTAAAAATTTGACTATGGGCAGGTGGAAAAGTTTCAATTTTCTGTGGGGGGTTATAGGGTAAACGTTCATGGTTTGTGCGGACGGAAGGCCGTGGTTTTCTGTTCCTTTTTTTGGTTGGAGGTTGGGGGCTTGTTTTTTGTGCTTGAGATTCTTTTGGGAAAATCATTGGCGTGATTGGGGTCGACGAGAAGGAAATTTTGATTGGGGGGGGGGGGGGGGGGGAACAGTTTGTATGTGAAACAAAAATCCGTTTTTGGTTGGATGTATGTAAACTTTGAAAGGTTCTAGACTGTTTTTTTTTTTTTCGGGATGGAAACACCCCGATTTATTGGAACTTTTCTTGCGGAGGGTTTTTTTGCTAAAAAACAGAAAAAAAACGGCCGGGAGGGTACAGCTATCGGCTAAATATAAAACCGTGGATGGGTTTGAGGACGTGTTGAGGAAAGGCTTCCTTGTGATGGAGTTTAAGCGTCTTCGGGGTATGGAAAACCGGGAAATTTATGTAGCCTCGGGGTTGTGTGTTAATGTGTGTGAAGTATGATTAGTGCCCCAAGATATCATTGTTTTACCTGGTCCTGGACCCTGGAAATAAAATATTGGGCCCGTCCGATGTTTGTTATATCGTGACAATGTTCATTCTTGTAATGGACTTTTGGTGTTCGATCGACGGAGTAATTATATAATAGAGCACTGTAACGATAGTATTGATTGTGCCACCTTTTTCGAAGAGGGGAAATTCAAACTCTTACTGATGGAAAAAGGGAATTACCTTTGGACTTTTTAACTTAAAATTTGGTGTCGTGTGTGAATATTCGCTAACCTTCTTAGCTTGTGGTTGTGTGTGTAATATCCCGTCGGTAAAAAAACATTTAGATAGGGACTTTTCTCAGGCAAGAAACCACTCTGGGTCAATGCGAAATTTACTAGGGGGGGGACTATGAAGTCGCTGGAAAAGGGGGGACCAGGACGGGCGACTTTTTTCGTCGATGGTTGGAGGGTCGGTTTACATTGTTTGTTTGTTTCTTGAAAACCTCTTAACGGTTTAAAAAGGGGTGCCAAAAATTTTCCTTTACCCACGTAATGCTGCATATTTGGTCTCTTTGTTATCTTTTTTGGTATTCCGTATCCGAGGGCAAGAAGACTCAGTCTCAAATCTCGATTAGTGGGGCGGGGGGAACAAATTTTGTTCTGAATATAGGTTGGGGGAGTTTTCAGGAAGTCACCTGAAAACTCACACTGCACGGACCTTGGGGGCGGCACCACTTACAGACCCAATGTTACTAGGTTCTTTAAGGTTGTCTTCTTTATCCCGAATCTAGTTCGCAGATCCACCTTGTGCCAATAATTACTTACTTTTTCAAATTACAATAACTCGATCACACGTCTTCGCATAGGCCGTCTACAACGTGACATTAATTGGTGCTCAAGTGAACAGGATAATTGTCACTTTGCCTTAATGATTTTCTTTGGCACAAATGAGTTCATCTGGTTGCTGATAAAGCAATTGTTTTATGGAACATTGTTTGCACTAATTATGTTCTCTTTTAAATTTTAAATTCAGTTATAGAACATCTCTGCCACTTAATAACCATTTCATGTTCTACTACACCGAACGGCAAAAAAGGACAAAATTCTTCATTAAATAACACACCAACTGCCAGCATTAGGGCAAACTTCTTAAGAAACTTTTGTCAGAAATTGATTGAAATATTTTATTTTACATTGTACTTTGATAAAAAATGTTTTTGAAGGTGAACCATAAAGTAAATCCACATTGTTTGTCAATTGTGGGAATATCATTAGTGGGAACAATGTTGTTGGGAAATTTTAATAGATGTTTGGGTTTTTTTGGAAAAGTTGTATATTGAAAAAAATTAGTAAAAATAACAAAAAGAGGTCAGAAGGGTCATAAAAATTTTTGGGCCACCGAAAAAGAAAAAATAGTGGAAACCAGAATTCTGGTGGGGGTACAGGGGACCGGTACAAGCGTAGGGATGGCTTCCAGGGGGAGGCATCTCTGTAGTATTTTATGTTATTTTCTTTTTTTTAACTAACAAATCAAAAAAACTGGTATCTACGCTCGGGGAAAGCTAAAAATAGTAGTGGGGGAAATATCACCAGGGTTTCCAACAGTTGTTAAAATGTTCGCACCGTTTGGGATGGAGATTTTCCGAGGGCGTTGGGAACAAAAGTTTACCTTCGTGTGGAAGAAAAAAAAAAAAAAACCAACAGTGTCAAAAGGACATAAAAATTAAGGTGAAATCCGTCGGTAGAGGAAGCAGGGCAATTTTTGTACCTAACAAGGAGTAAAAATACCGGACAGGCGCTGGCAATTTAAAAAAATATGGTTTTGGGAAAAAAAACACTTTCCCAGGATCTAAAGAATGCCACTTCGGTAAACAATAAAAGTGACCGAGGGCTTTAATGTCTCTTTTTTTAGGGGGAACCAGTTAGAGGAGAAAAAAAACTTAATTCAAAAATGGGTTGGGCTTTGTCAATTTGGCCTTTTGGGGGGGGACAAAAGGGAAAAAACCATCTGCGGGAAAAAACCGATTATATTGGGAAGCTTGCCTCATAAGGGAATAAAAAAACATCGTTACCTTATCCGGAGTTGTCTTTTAAAAACAATTCAAAAAAAAAAACAGGAGGGAGGTATTTGGACGAAAGAAAATTATTATTGCACGGAAAATTGTTGCTGTCCTTATTCCAATGATAAGTTTTAGGGGGACTTACGGAAATAAAACAATTTTTGAGTGTTGGGATTGAAAGGAAAATTTTGGACGGGCAAAGGCAATAAAAAGAGGGGAAATTTTGCAGGAGAAGGATTATACTTTTACTGGAGGGGGAAACAAGGTGGTTGGAAAAAAAAAATCGTTGAAGTACGAGCTCAAAATTTTCGGAAGGGGATCATTGTGGTATTGCGTTGGAACCAAAGAAAAAATAACAAGGCACTGGGTAAACGGGGGGAACAGGCGTGATTAACAAACTTGAATACAAAAAAAAAACGGTAGAAATCAGGTGTGGAAAAAAAATTTTTAACCAGGGGGCGGAAATATTAGTGGAAAAACTTTAACAGATAAAAAAAAAAAAAAAAAATTTGGGGACATTGGGGGGACTATCAACAAGTGGAAAAATTTTATTGTAGGAGGTGTGAATGGATAATTCAATTTGTTGCCTAGGGGAGGAACCGTAAAAACAAAAAAAATAATTAGAAAGGGATTTAACCAAGGAATGTTGTTTGTTATTTTTTGTGGTAGAAAAGTGGGATCATATCCAGTGGGAAAATGTTTCGATTTATTTTGAAAAATTAAGTGGGGGACATGAAAACGGGGACGATATGGGGAGAAATAGAAGGGTTTCGAAGACGGGGTTTTAATTTTTTGTGTTTTCCCTCTCTTTTCGTCTTTATTATTGGGGCAGCGGGGGGATTATACATAAATAAAATAAAATCCGGGGCAGGTTTTTGTTTATATAAATTAACAAATTAAAAAAACCCTCCCAAAATAAGGGATTTTATAAAAATAGGGGGGCTAAATAAAATAATGCAAAAATTTAGATCATCGTACAAATAAAGAATTTTTTATATGGATGGGGGGGGGGGGGTCATATATCTTTGGGTAGGGAATTACACTAAAATAAATTCAAAACTTTAACTTTAGGGCGAACGGGAAACGCAAAAAAAAACCTAACTAATAATTACAAGCGTTATAAATTGAAAACAAGGGATTTCGGAAATAATTATTTTTCTTAAGACAAAATTCGAGAGGTGGAAGCCAGGGAAATCGAGGGCCCCAACAGTTTTGGAAACTTCGGTAAAAAATAGAAATAGAGGGTTAGAAATCAACCCACAGTCAGACTTAATTTATCTTGTGGGGCGGTAGAGAAAGGATAGAGCTTTAAGTTTCAATTCAAATGATCTGTTCTGGGAACTACGGGCAAAATTTTAGCCAGGTTCAAAACAATGCTTTGGTTTTTGTGAATGGGAGAGTCTTATTGAAATTCCTGGATTGTTTCAGATTGGGATTGGTGGTAGTTGTAATCGTAAAACATTTCTTGTTTTGGGGTAATTAAAAAATTTGGGGGACAGGGAGGGGGTAACGCTAATTTAGTGGGATCCCCAAAAAAGTGGGGAAAAAGGGTTCAAAAACAACAGGGGTAAATCCCGGAATTTAGAGGGAAAAAATTTCCAAAAAAACAACAAATCCCCCGGGGCCCTAATTTTCCACAATTTTCAAGGGTTAAGGGAGCTTGATCACCTTATTTTACAAAACTGTGATTTTTGTTTACACGAATTTTTTGTTTTACAACCCAGTACATAAAATTATCATAACTCGAGTGGCTCGGGAATGTATTTCCCAGCGTAATATTTTCTTTTTTTTTGTGGGCACAAAAATGTGTTCAAAAGCAAAACACATTTGTTTGAATCATGGGGACCACATCAGAAATTTTATATTTCCGGGGACACATTAAACACAATATAAATGTGTTCCCACAGACACCGTGGACGAATTCGGGTGAATTCCTCCTACAGGGGTATTCAATATTTATAATAAAACCTTTTGCGGTGGCAAACATAAAATTAATGTTTGGTTACTAGGGAAATTTTCATTTACACAAGGTAAAAGTACGGTTGGATTTTGGTTAAACAGGGAAAAAAAAACTGTTTAAACAAATGGGAGTAATTAGCTAGGGTACAACAAAAAAAACTTTGGGGCCTACGGGCAAAAATAAAACAATCCAAACAAAATTAGAGGAAAATAAAACATTTCTTTTCCTTTTGTTTTTGGGGCCACAGGTAAAATATTTTATTTCCAAGCCCGGTCTATTTTGTTATGTTACACCAAACAATTTGGCTCACAAAAAATTCACGGGTCATGGAGGGGGGAATTAAAGTTCCTAGGGGGGAAAAAAAAATGTGCACCTTCTGGGGATAAGAAAAATTCGAAATCGGTTCCAGGGACCAAATCTTTATGTTTATTTTATTTGGTTTGAAATTTTCAGGAAGCAAAGCCTGGATCGCATTTTTAAAGTATTGATTAGTGTGATGCAGAGAGGTTGAAAAACATGCAAAACAGATAAAAAATTTGGGTTAGGGGGGGGGGGGAACGCCACTTTTTTACAGGGTTGGTTTCAAAAAAAAACTGTCCAAAATTTCGGGGACTGGGTCGAATTTCTCAGTTCATGCGTTTTGGGATTTCTTTCTTTAAAAACAACACTTTTAGGGCCAACGGCGGGACAAAACAGTTGTTTTACCAGCAAAATGTTGTTTCCTTTTGGGATTCTTTTTACGGGCCTTATGGTTTTACGGGGGGGTAAAAGGGGGTCTGTACCCAGGAGGTCCTTTTATTTTCCTTCCCCTTACTTCATTTACTCCTTCTCGGAGGGGATAAATTCTATCCACACCACCCCGGCCCCATATCGGAGAAGTTTTCAATGGGAAAAAACTCAAACTACTTCTTTCCTTTTTCTGGGGTTCTTGTCAAATCAAATACAAAGGGGCATTTTGGCTGCGAAGGTTTTTGCCCTCAGTGAACAGGGGGTTAGGGTGGCGAATCTTCTTCGAAAAATAAAAAGGGGGGAGAAAAGCGAAGAAGAAAAGAAAATAATAATTGAAGAAAAGAAAAAATTCTAGGAAGAAAAAAGCAATTTTTTTATTTTCTGTTTAATTAATACAAAACTAAATTTTTAACTTAGCGCTGCTTCCCATAATTCATGACACACGTTTTTTTCTGTCGGGGGGGACCTTGTGTGTAAAAAAAATAAGGGGTACAATTGGACTCAACGAAGACTTTTTTTTTTAACATAAATCTAATTAAAATAATTGGAAAATTGCTTTTAGGAAAACGGCCTTTACTTTTAGTATTCTAAAAAAAAACTTATATTAGTTGTTTTTTTCAGGAAAAATAAAAAAACAATCTTACTCAAAATTATTATCACACCCCGCATTTAATTTTTTTCATTATAACCGCGAAAGTTACTTGTTTTCCACTTTTTTTACCGAAAGGTATGGACAATAATTCCTTGACATTTTAAACAATAAAAATTACAACGGGGGAACAGGTTTAAAATTAGGAATCCATTTTATTTATGAAGAAAAAGCTTTAAAACAAATCATGAGGGGGGGAATATTTTTGCTTTGAAAAGGTTAGGGACTAAAACAAATTATTCTTTTTTTCTTTTTCTTTGCTTAAAAAAAAAGGGGAAGTGATAACTTTGCCTAAACTTCATAATTAAATTTTTTTCCCCCTATGGTGGGGACCAATGATTGCATTATGGAGGGGGGGAAACAAAAAAAACCATTTATAAATACTTAATATTTTGAGATTTTAGGAAAATAAATTAGGAACATATATCTATCATTTGGATGTGTTTTCTTTTATTGGTCGTTAAAAAAAAACGTAAAAATGCTGTTTCGGTGAAAAAAAAAGAGGGCGATAGGGTTGGCTAAAAAAGGATATGTAATGAACAGGGGGGATGTGAGGGTTTCGGAAAAATCCTTTACCCCCCTTTTTACAAAGCTAATTTGTTCTTTAAAAAGCGGAAAAAAAAAAAGGAAAATTCACAAAAAAAACAAAAAAATAAGATGTAAAAAATATCCAAATTAATTTTTAGGTTTAAGGGTTTTTATAAAGGGGGTCAAATTAAATTCGGGGGAAAATTAGATAAGGGTTCCAAAAAAAATTACTTGTCTATAAAAAATAAAACGGTAATAAAAAAAACGTTATTTTTTTTTTTAATAAAACACCACCAATAAAAAACCGGGGTTCTAATTGGCATTGTTTCCAATAGGGCTTTTGTTCAATGGTAATGTCTTTTTGGGGGGGGGCAATTGGAAACTAAACTTTTATTGTATGAAAATTCCGAAAATTGAGGCGATTTTTTATTTTTGTGGTGGAATATCTTTTCTTTTTCTTTTCTTTCTTATTATATTTTTATTATCTAATTTATTTATTTATTTTTTTATTTATATTATTTATTTATTTTTATTTTTTATTTGGATAGTTTTTTTCTTTAAAAATATGGATTTCGTCACTAAAGGGGGATAAATTTTTTTTATTTCCCAGGAAAATTTTTGAATTAAGTAATTTTTTCATTTGCTTGCCGGGGAACTTTTAGTTTTTCATTTTATGTCAGTTGTGTAAAAAAACAGCTTCGTTCATTGAGAGGAGGGGGAAATCGCCCCTTATGGTAAATCATGTTAATTTTTATATTATTACTGTGGGAGGTGGTTTTTGTTGGTTTTTTTAGATGGCAAAAAAATATTGGGGGAAAATTGTTGCCCTTTTTTGCCCTTTTCTCGGCTATGGGAAAATTTTTTTAAAATGGATAAGGCGTTTCGGAAGGGTTCTAAGAAAAAAAAACTTGTAAAAAAAAAAAAACAATTTAAAAAAAAAATATATTTTTATTTTAAAAATTTCGGTTTCTTTGTTTCCATTAGTTTTTATATGTAATTAATTATTATTTCTTTTTTTAATTACTTATGTGCGCTTTTTCCTAAATTGTTTAAAAAATATTTTTTTTTTCCTCTTCTTGCAAAAAAGCTATTTGAATATATTATTCCATGTTCTAAGCAAGGAATAAAAAAAAAAATAAAAAGCAAATGGTGTAAAAAAGAAGTAAATTGGAAGCCACTCTATGAAAACATGATAAATTTATTATTAGAAACACTGTTTCATTTCCCGTATACCAATTCGCGATTAAAAAGGGGACTGCCTATTATTATACATTTTTAATTTAATTTTTTATGTTTGGAAAATTTGTGTTTTATTGCAATGTACAAAATAATCAAAAGCTGAGGGGGTTTTTATAGGATTTTAAGTTTCCATTTACACATGTTTACAAATTAATTTTGGCTAATCTTCTCTTCTTTAATATTACATAATTGGCACCTGAGCAATTGGGGGGGTGGGGGGGGGGGGGGGACAATCGTTCCTAATAGAAGATAAAAATACACCACAACAGGGGGAAAACGATTGAAAAGGACACGGGAAAAGGTTAAGTTACGGAATCAAAAAAAAAACCACATAATTTGGGCAAACAGATATTTATTTGTTGGCACTTGTTGGGAAGGGACGCTAAAAACGGTAATCTTTCTACAATTAACAAGTCTTATTTTACGAGCCACAGAAGAGAAAGGAAAAGATTAAATGGGGGAATATCGGTTTCCTTTGCATTCTGTTAGATTTTTTTATGGCTTTTTAGTTTGGAAAAAGGGAGTTCTGATCTTCCAACCACTCGGAAGTGATTGACTTTGGGGGGAAAACAAAACGCTCTAGGGAATTTTCTATTACAAAAAAAGGATTTTGATTGGTTGCATGCTCAAAAAGGATAAAGGATAAACGCGCTAAAGGGAACCTTTATGGGGTCTAAGTTGTGGAAATAAGTATTTATTTCGCTTATTTCTTTCTCGACCTAAATTCCACAGAGGAAATCAAAAATAACAAAAAACTAGGAAACACAACATTGCTCTGCTTTTATTGTGGTTTCTTTATTGGACGCAACGGGTCATTAGCGTCAACATTTTTTCCTGGAAAATAGTCAAAGCTGAAATACAAAAGTTTTCCCTCAGTCAACTGGGGAAGAGGTCTAAGGATACTTTCCACATTTTGTTAATTTATCATTTATTTAGGGGTCTCTTAAGGTTGAAAATCTCTAATTTACTTCCAAAATTTCAGCGCGTAGATAAATGGACTTCTATTGGCAATTTTCATTGATTCTCCAGTTGGGGTACTGCCTCACCAAAAAAAAACAAAACAGGTTTTGCTATTAACTATTATTCTTTTCGTGGTTGTTACTTTTTCAGGTACTCTCTTAAAAAACAGATGGGAAAAAAAAAAATGGTTCACATTTCGGGGTTGATTTTGAGGATAAAATACCGAAAAGCAAAAATGTATTTTATTCGTATAAATTTATTAAGCTTACAAATTTGTAGTTCATAATTTAATTTTGGAAAGCATTCTATCTATAAGCAAAAATAGAAAAAAAAAGTTCTGTTGTGAATTTTTTTCCCACGGGGCCTCAGTTTTTTGTGTGAGGAAGGGTAGCTCCATACAACAGCGGAAGCATGTTTTACTTTTATTTAATTTCAAAATTTAATATTACAAAAGTCCAGGCAAAACAATAATAAGGAAAAAATAGAAAAAGAGGAGAGATGTTAGGAAATACTTTTAAATTGTCTGTTTTCAATAAAAACTTTAAATTGCTCTGTTAAAATTTAATCTTTTTACTATTGCACCATCCATACTACATTATTTACACTGGAATTACAGTTGAAATCTTTGAAGCCAGCTTAATGGGAAATAATCGAATTAAAGGAATTATCCCGCTTTTATGGAAAATTTAACTAATTTTCTTTTCTTAAAAAGATTCACAAAAAAATAAAAACATTGGGCAAAATTGTATTCTGTGACTCGGGTAATATGAATATCCCGATTCATTCCAAAATATTTTTTTTGCTGCAAAAACTGGCAAATATCAATTGGGCGGGGCTGTGATGTAAAAACAACGGGAGGTTAAAGGGGTACTGTTTTTCAAATAAAAAAAATTTATTGAAAGAAATATTTTAAGTAATTACCCTAACTATTTATACATTTACACGAGGTTTCAAAGTGGCCATATCGTTTTTTTTCGCGTTATTTTAATAGTTGGGAATTGGACTTTCATCTATTTTTTCATCAAACTAAAAATTATGACCATATAGAGTTGTTTTTGTAAAAAAAGTAAATCATTTATTTTGAAGAAAAACAAACTAAAATTGCTGATTAAAGTTGCTGTACAGTTTAGCTAATATTTTTTTTCAAAGCTTACTTTTAACATTACTAATTAACGTTTTTTTAGGTATGTCGACTAATTTTGGGAAAAAATTGGCCGTTTCATAGAGCGCAAATTGTTTTTTTCGGAGGGACCTCAGAAAAAAAAAAAAAAATAAATTTTCGAATCAACGAAAATAAGAGATGGGCTAGCCCATGTAGTGTCCCCTAAGGTAAAAAACCTTTATTTTCGGGGAAAAAGCCGAACCGGGGGCCCCATCACAGTGGGTGGACGTGTTCCCCTTTGTTGCTTTTTGCTTTTTTTCGGGTTGGGCGGTGGGGAATGAAATTGAAGAAAGGGCATGTGAGCCGTGGGGGAGGAGAGGGGGGAAAGATAAAAGTGTAGTTTTGCCGTTGGCTTAAAAGGTTTAAAAAATTACAAAAAAAATCTTTATTCTTTTTTAGACATTGTCATTTTTTCTACGAATCGCACCAACTTAGAGAGGGATTTCGGCTTTTAGCGGGGGGGGGGGAATTTGGGCTATTTTATTTTGTGAACCATTTTCCTCAACCAAACATATTTACAAAAACAATTGTTATAGTGGTACCCAAAAGAACAAAAATTATAACTTTGTTGCTATTGATTGGTAACAAAATTTTTAGTTTTACTGGAGGGGGTTATTTCATTGAACTCGAATGTTAAATTTGCCCACAAAAGGCCCATGTGGACAAAATTTTGTAATTTGCTTGCAAATCCAGGGCACATTTCCCAGGTTGAAAGCGTTTGGTGAGGGAATCGGCGTTTCTGGGTTTTTTCAAAAAACCAAATTCTGATGAGCCCGAATAAAAAAAATCCAGAACCTTTATTAAAAAGCGTATTTGGTTCATGAGAAGAAGCTATGAAGAAAAGGACTCACCAAATTTTTTGGATTTTTCATTTTTGTGAACTCAATTCAGTTTCCATGCGCCCAAAAGTGGGATGCATCATTTTCGTTTTGGTACGTGGATTTTAGATAGGATCAGCGTTCATATGCAACAAACAATTCTTTTTTTTTTTTATTTACCGTACCTAAAAAAATACTTTCTTCCACCATAAAACATCTTCCATATAAATAAAATTTTGGTGATGGGTCACTTTATAGCCCCAAAATCGGGGGCAGATTAGGGGAAATTTAAAAAAAAAATGGGGTAAATATTTGCGGTGGCAACCATGCCATTTTCTAATTTTATATTATCGAGATTCCGGAGGGAAGTATGTTAACAATTACGGAGGAAAAGGGAGAATTTCAAAACCATTTCAAATTTAAAAATTGGTCCATTCTAGGTACGAAAAAATCAAAATACGGACAACACATGTCCAGGAAATTACGTAACAAAAGAAAATAACCACAAATGTTTTTTCGGATCTTTGAAAAAAAAATCAGGGGGTTGGGCCATTCTCGGGGAACATAAAATTTAGGAGTGGATTTTTTCCCATCTTTTACGGCATTGATTTTTTCCGATTAATAAGGCTCTTTCCCTTTTTTCCAGATACCTCCAAAGGGTTCTTCAGCAAGGAAGCTAAGAAAACCAGCTGAGTAATTGCAGGAAAAGGGGGGCAGGGTCAACTCAAAAGGTTTCCTCCAGCAGCAAATATGGATTTTTCCTAATGGTTATTTATAACTGTGTTGAAAGAAAAAAACAAAAACCGCTTGGAAGGATTCTGAAATTAGCAAAGTATAGGTTGGGGGGCTTACGGTCTCGGCTGTTTAGGAACATCCACTATCGTTATTTTCTTACCGTATACCGCGGGCATCTTAACCTAAATTCTAATTATACTCGTTGTCACGGGGATACACAATACTTTTTTTCAAAAAAATAACGTTGGAAATTACAATGCTTTTGCTCATACACATTCAAATAGAGTCTGGCCACAAAGAAATTAATGCGCGGGGGGACAGATTTTTTCATTTGCAACACCGTTGGGGAAACGTATGATCTATTTCAGAATTCCATTTTGGATGTCTTAAAACGGCAGCATTCAAAAAATTATGCGGGGGAAAACTATTAGGACAACACAATATTGCGGAACAAAACAATATTACTATGGGAATTGGGGGAATAAATTTTTTGTTTACTTGGGGGACGGATTTTTGGGTGTGGTTGCCGCAAAACAAGTTTTTTTTTTTCAGGATAATTGCCAATCTAACAATTTGGAGAAGCAATTTATTTATGCTGTTCTTCATGGGGTTTTAAAATAAGGGGACTTTATCACCGAAAAAGAAAAAACTAGCAACATATATTTGGGAACCAAAAAAATTAGATAATTGGGTTTTCCAAAATTTTCTCAATTTTAAGGTATTTTGCCCGCTTTCGGTACTAAACATCAATTAAAAATTCACGTCTTTTTCTCCTCCTCAAAAACAAAACAAGAAGCAAGTTGAAAAACGCTTTATTGGGGGGAAATATGGTAGTTATATCTATAGAAACTTTGATTCCGAAAATTTTTCGGGATTGGGATATCATACCGTTTTTGTATAACTGGAATCGTCTGGACTTATCGAAACAAAAAAACGGGCTTATTTTTTAAATGGGGGACTGATGAGGGAATTAAAGAATCTGGAGTTGTTTTTCAAAAAAAAAAAAAACAAGAAAAACTTACAGAAGAATTTTTTTTTTTCAATTAATTATCCGTTATTAATCGTTGCAACATAATTTGAAAAATTGAACAATTTTCTACATAAAAATTTACTGACGCAATGCGGTTCTAGCAATCAGTAGGGTTGTGCAGATACAAAAAAAAACACAGGGGGGGGTGGGGAAAAACCGGTTTTTTCCAGCTCAGTTTGTTAACCCCAATAATTTTTTATATTTTTTTTTTACTCAAGTTGGTTTGATTTCAAGCCAGTCAGAAACTTTAGGATCTTCCTAAGAGTGGGGCAAAAATCAAGGGGCGGTTGGGAATTGATTTAAGGCCCATTGTTTAACAGGGGGGGCGGGTAAAACTTCTCTCTTGAACAAAAACAAAAAGAATAGACAAATTTTTCAAGTTTTCATATATTTTTTTAATGTCTTGTTTTCATTTATTTTAAAGTGATGCCAAAGAGCCTGAAAAAGGGAACATATTAAGAAAAAAAAATTTAAAACCATTATCGGTCCGGCATCGGTTAACACATACTCGGTTGGCAAATGACACTTTACAGGTATTACATTTTCAATTTTGCATTTTACGGGACCAAAAAAATAATTCTTTTTTGCTTAGATTGCTTCCTTGAGGAACAGGTTTGTTAAAGAAATCAAGGGGTTGGATAAATTCACATGTGAATGGAATCCACAATTTAACTTTTTTAAACGGAAACAAAAAATGTCAGAACTTCCGAGTGTCAAATATTTCAGATTTTTTCAGGGAGGAAGGAAATTCTTACCTTATATAGTTGAGGGTCTTATAGTGAAATAGTTTTCTTTAGGAAGTAAAAAAGTTGTGGTTGGATGCTATTGCGGTTGTGCATAAAAATGTACAATTGTATTTACCATGTGCAGAGGTTTTCTACGGTACAAACATCCTCCTCTCTTTTCTCCTCTGCCGTGTTGTTTGTTTGTTGAGAAGGAGAAATGTTTACCAGAAAATGGCACATGTTTTTTACAATTACCATTTTTTTCTCAAAACCAATAGCATATTCACCTACACTTCCTAGGAACTTTCACTATTCTACCTACAAAATAAACTATAATAATCAAGGTAAGAAATACTTCCTCCAATGATCTGAGTAATAGATCTCCCACCGGGAATAATTTGTATTTTTGGTTCGTTTAAAAGGGGTCGATGGGGGATTTCCAAACATTGTGATTCCCACCTTGATTCTAGGACATATTGTTCTCCGAGATGGATATCACGCAAAAAGAATTATTTTCGGTTCGGTCAAATATTTTGCAAAAAATAGGGGATAAAATTATACTGTGGGGAATAAAGTTGTCTATTAAGCCATTTCGATGTTTGTTAATACGATTGGGCGGGGACGAATGTTCTTTTTATAATTTCTTTTCAGGGGGTTCTTGGGCATCATTAAATTAAAAAATATACCATGAGGATTGTATAAAACAAAATTTATAGGGAAACTTGATCTGCTTTCAAAAGGGTATTGTGGGGGGGGACAATGGCTCAATTTTCTTCCAACTTGATTGCTGGGAATTATTCTGTTTTCTGCTGGCCGAACAAACAATAATTTTGAGGGAAAATTGAATATGGGGTAAATGGACAACAGTCCTGTTTTTTATTTTTGTAAAACAAGGCACACCACCTGGATTGGCTTTAGGGGGACGCTTGCGTCCAGTTATCATATGTAGGGAATTGTTGTCATTCCCGCCCAATTTAGGGGTTGGCCCAGAAGGTACGGAGTTAATGAAAAAAAAAAAAAAAATTATTCATGTTAGGTTGTTGAAAACCCCAAACTCGATATATCTACAATCAGGTCCATTTAAAAAAAAAAATTTATAGCTTTCGGTGATGAAGAGTCAGGCTGATTTTCAAACGTGCATGGAAATTACTCCCAGGTCACGAAAAAACAATTTTTCGGGAATCCACAAAGGTTCATATTAGTTTACCGAAAACACATTTTATCTCTCCAATTGGAACAAGCACGGTTTAATCTCTTGCTCTTCTATGGGCTTTATTAGGAAGGAGGAAAAAGGGGGGACGCTGGATTTTTATAATGATGTTAGGGGGGGACGCAAAGGGGGCAATTACCAAATTTTTGAAGGAAAAAATATGGAAAAAAACCCATCGAGAACAATCTATTTTTGTCCTAAAGAAGAAAAATTGGGGCAAATTTTCTTTCGGTGATAAAGTTCATTATTGAACAACTTTCAAGTGGGAGAACAGCCAAACAAGAGGTCTTCTCCAATTTAAGTGATCTTGGCAATTCTGGAAAAACAACAAAACTGTTTGGCGGCAACCACACAAAAATCGTCCCAGGTAACAAACAAAAATAAACATTCCATCCATTAATTAGGTTGTTCGCATATTGTCGCTCTGGAATAAGGCTTACTTGCTTAATTTGACCGGCGCTCGTGAGGATTTACCACCAAATGGAAATTCTAGGGGACGATGGGCCATTACGTGTCCCACGGTGTTGCAAATGAAAATAGGTCTGTCCCGATATTCCTTGTGGCAACTTCTATTTTGGATGGTAATGCGCGTCAATCGTTTAAGCCTCCAACGTTGAAAAAAGTTATTTTGTATGCCGGACAACCGAGTTAATTAGGGATTGTATGAGCGCGGTCAACGGGTAAGAAGGAATGAAACTATAGTGGAGATTCAACCAGCCCGGAGAATCTAGAGGCCAACCTATACTTCTGGAATTTCAGGAAATTTTCCTTCAGAAAAACAGCGTTATCTTTCACAGTTAAAAAACAATTCGGAAAAATCCATATTTAGGCGTGAAGGAACCCCCTTGAGAATTGGGGGCGGTTCTGGCTTTCCTGCAAATGATCAGGTGAATTTTTTTAGGGGCTTCTTTTTGTTGAAAGGGACTATGAAGGTGATTCGGAAAAAAAGGGGTGGGTGGGGGGGGGGGGGGAAAATACAGGGGGGGGGGGGAAGCTTTAATCGGGAAATGCCTTTGCGATAAAATGGAAAATACTTTTAATTTTTGTACGCGAAATTGCCTCCAAAAAAACGAGTCAAAAGGAATCCGGAGGAAAAAAAAAAAAACATTTGGTGTATTTTCTTTTTGTATATTCTTGCATTGTCGTTAATTGATTTTAGTTCTAAGAATGATTCCAATTATAAAAAAAAATTTTGAAAAAAAGTTTGAATCCCTTATCTCGTTAAATATGGGATTACAAAAAAAAACTTTCCTCGATCGCTCGAATTAGATTTTTAAATGGGCATGTAAGCAACGAATTTTTTTTTTTTATTTCCTTAACTCTTATGCTCGATTTTTTTGGGCTAAAGTGACACCATCACATATTTTTTTTATTTAGATTCGAAAAAAAATGGTTTGTGGGGGGGGGATCGAAAAAAGGTAATTTTTTGTCGTATATTAAACAAAAAAAAAAGAAAATTGGCTTATTGCAATTTGACTGAATCCTTTAGGGGAAGGCTCTTCAAAAACGAATGATTGAATCTCAAATTTTGCATGCCTGGGAATTTGAGTCACAAATAAGTAAACAAAAAATTGGAGTTTTACATAACTCTTATTGGGGAGCAAATACATTGAAATAAAGGGTCTGTTTATATTCGGGGGCTCAACGAATTTGTTTGAAAAACAAAACACCTTGAACCGATGCTCCACGGGCTCACAACTGGGGGGAAATGTTTGCTGATGCTGAGCAATTACAATTGTCACATGCATTTGCATTGACTTCGAGTTCATGAGGACCCCTCAGTAAACTAAATTTTTTACCATCATAGCACAAAATATTTTCTTTTGGTACCACATACATGTTATACTTTGTGAGAAAGTCATAGCCCAAAATTCCCGCAAAAGGCGAATCCTCTCTAATTGGCATCGTAAAAAAATTATGTCTAAAGAAAAGACTTTTTAACTTTTTAAAAAACTTTAGGCAAAACGGGGCAAAAAATTTACAACTCTTGTCTACTTTACTTTCGTCTCCCCCCCAACGGCTTCATCAGGGCTTTTTTCATTAATATCATTTTTCCCCCCAAAACCGAAAGCGCACACGGGGGACCGGGTCGTTCCACTGTGTTGGGGGCCGTTTCGCTATCCGCAATAAAGGGGTTAACCTTTTATGGGGGGGGGGGGGGACATACTGGCTAGCATCTCTTATTTTCTTTGGATTGAAAAATTATTTTTTTTTTTTTTCTGGAAGATCCCGCAAAAACATTTTGCCTCTAAAACGGGCATTTTTCAAAAATAAGTCCGAAATACTAATAAAAAACGTATTTAGTACTGTAAAGTAGCTGAAAATATTAGTCTAACTTAACATTCAACTTAATCAGCAATTAGTTGTTTCTTCAAAATAATGTTTTTCAAAACATCTCATAATGTCATATTTTAGTTGATAAAATAGATGATCATATTCACTTTTAAAATTAAACGCGAAAAAAAACAACGGATTGCACGCTTTTGAAACTCGACTGTATAATTATGTGCTGTCATAACCTAAAATTATGCTTCATATTTATAAAAAAACCGGTACTTACTCGTTACAGTCAAGCCCGGGCTCTAACTTGAATTGCCAGATTTAGCAGCCAAAAAAATATTGTGTATTAATCGCGGATAGTCAAAGTATCGTGAGGTCCACAGAAAACAAACTCAAAAATTATGCACAATGGTTTTGGGAATTCTTAAAAAAAATTACTTTCATCTTATAAGCGGGAAATTATTTCCTTCATTAAAATTCGATATTTCCCATTACAGCTATGCCTCAACATGTTTCAAATTTCAAGCTTAATAATGTTAGATTATGTCGTGCTATAGTAAGAGATTAAACAGTTAAAGGGGCCATTTTAAGGGTTTATTCGTTAAAGCGTGGGGGGAACAAGACTCTTTTTTAAAAAAACAGTTTAAATTCTATTTAATCCTCTCTTTTTCGCTAATTTTTCTTAAATTTTCTTTGCTGCTCTTTATTATTTTGAAATTATAAAAGTAAAACCCATGCTTTTGCGTGTTATTGTTGCTCTCTCACACAAAAAAAACTGAGCCACGTTGCAAAAAAAATCACAACAGAAACTTTTGTATATTTGGCATAATAGGCTTTAGTATGCTTATCAAAAATTATATTAGAAACTTAACATTTTGAGCTTTTAAACATTTTCTACTTTTAAAAAAACATTTTGCTTTCGTTTTTTGGTATTCTCAAAAAAAATCCAACCGGAAAATGACATTTTTTTTTCATTTTACTGTTTTTAAGATACTGGAAAAAGTAAAACAAAACAAAATCGAAAAAATTAAAATTAAGGCTTAAGCAAAAATGTTTTTTTGGGGGGGGGGTGGGGCAGGGGGGGGTGGGGGACCAATCTGGATTTCAAATAAATGCCATAATATCCTTATCTACGCGGGGCTGGAACATTTTTTGGAAAAAAGTTAAAAAAATAGGGGGATTCAAACTTAGAAACCAAAAACTTAAAAACTTTGGTTAAATTTACAAAATTGTTGGAGTTTCACTCTTAGGGGGGAAACTCAAAAGTGACTGATGGGTGGAAAACTTGGTAATTTTCCAGCCATGGATATCCAGGGGAAAAAAACATTGTGGGTTGGGGGGGGGCGGGGACGCTTAATTAACGTTTAGCGGGTACGGTAAAAAAAGGGGGGAACAAAACCACACTTAAAAGCGAGCAGATCTCTTAGTTTTGATTTCTTTGATAGGTGCGAGAAAGAATTCAGCCATAAAAATTTACCTTATTTTCATTTTTGACATAAAAGGTCCTTTAGCGCTTTAATTTCCTTATCCTTTTGAGGCATTTGTGGCAAAAGGCATCCTTGTTTTTGCTAATAGGAAAATAATTTTAATGAGGGGGCTCGTTTCAAAGTTCCAATCATTGTCGGAGGTGTGAGGGATTCTTTCAGGGGGAGGATCCCTTCAAAAAAAACTAAAGCATACAAAACAACTCTAAAACACGGAAATGCAGGAATACCGATTTATTTATCCCATATTTAATCTTTTCTTTTGTTTGTACGAAATAGCACTATGTAAAATTGTAGAAGGATTACTTTTTTAGGTACCTTCAACAATTGGCACAAGAAAAAACAAAAAAAATCTGTGCAAAAAATAATTGTTGGTTTTAGATTCTTCTAAAAACTCTCTTCACGTACTTTCAAAAAACGGCTTTATCTGTTGTGGTGTATTTATCTCTATTTAGGGGGGACAATTGTCAATTGGCTCAGTGGGCATTATTAATTTGTAAAGGTCAGGAAGGAAGGATTTAGAAGGCACAAAAACATTATTAAAAAACATGGTGTAAATGGGAAAACTAAAATTCTATTTTACCCCCCTCAGCTTTTTTTTAATTGGGCATCTTAAAACCCAACAATTTCCAAAAACCATAAGAATCTAAAAAAATTCTAAAAAGGACAAAAATTAGGGGGGCAGGATTTGTGAAATCTTACGCATTGTTATACGAATGAAATAAAACAGGTGGATTTCCATAACTTAAAATACTTAGTCATGTTTTAGTGGCTTCCACACTGGGGACTCTTACAAACTTTGCATTTATTTTTTTTTAATTCAATTTGCTTTGAAGGAATAATTAATTCAAAAAAATAAAATTAAGCGCTTGGCACCCATTTTTTAAGGGGAAAAATATTTTTTAAAATTCAATTAAGGGAAAAAAAAGCGCCCACAGTTAATAAAAAAAAAAATTTATATTAAATAAATTTTTATTAAAACCAATATAACATGAAAAAAAAGGGAACCCGAAATTTTATAAAATTAAAACAAATAATTTATTTTAATTTTTGTTTTTTTACAAGTTTTCTACCCGGAACTATATTTAAAAATTATTCAGGCGGAGGGCAAAAGGGTTACATTTTTTTCAAATATTATTGCATTCTAAAAACAACCCCAAACAAACCACCCACTCCCAAAAATATTATATCAAAAAAATTTTCCATTGAATTTACATTAAACGGGGGGGGGGCGATTTCCCTTTTCTAAATGAAAGGAAAGTGGGTTCTTTTTACAATCACTGGACTTTTACAAAAATGGGAAAAAAAACTTAATGGTTTCCCGGATGCTAACTTTTGAGTGAACAATCCGATTTGAACAAACTTTTTTTTGTTCGAAGGATCTCAGCAAGGATATTTCATTACCCTATTTAAATTTTCCATTTGAGCATTTTTTCGTTCAACATTGAACCGTTCAAGCAACCTTTCCCCACCTAATAACTTTTGAGTGAACCGTCTGAATGGAATAAACTTTTTTTGTTTGAAAGATCTCGGAGAGGCTTTCCCATACATTTCCATATTTCGCTTTTTGATTTGAACCATTTTTCGTTCAATATTGAACCGTTCAGAAAAAAAAATAACATTAGCGTCTACGGGGAATTTAAGTTGAATGTTGATTCTGAACTTAAAGTCGGATTTCCTTCAAACTAACTTTGTAAGAAAATGGTTTTGATAAATAGTGTTTGTAAAGTACTTTTCTGAGTAATCTTCTGTGAGGACTTTGATTCCGACTCCGACTCCGCAAACGTGGCGGAAATGCAGGCTCAGAAAAAAAATGACTGACTGTGCAGACGATTTTTTATTTATTCATTTGTTTTATTTTATTTATTATTATTTTTTTTTTGGCAGACGATTTTTTTTGTAACAAAAATTTTTCATTCACGAGAACATTTTATTCTTTATTTATATTTAACAACTGGCAACCGATTAAAAGTGAAATTCGAGACATTTTATTAACGGACGAGTCTTTTTTTTCTTTTTTTTTTTTCTTTCTTTGATAAAATACGTTTTGATGCTCTTTGTACTTTTATTTATTTATTTATTTATTTTATTATTATTATTATTATTATTTTTTTTTGAAAACAATGGAGGATTTTTTTCTACGGAGGAACTGTAACAGTTGCACTCTTTAAAAGGTGCGACAAAGCTTTATTTATTCGTTAATTACTTTTTACGTGTCTATTTCATCTGATGAGAGGGGTATATTTTGCTTTTCGAAATCAGCTCTATGTGCTAAAAAGGTATGTTTGACATAATTTTCAGTTTCAGATAATCAAGAGAATAATGATCAGATGCGAGAATGCCGATGTCGATGTACGGGAAAGTAGGCTCGTTTAGTTCTTGACAGAACTTCTTGTTTAATCTTATTTTCGTGTTCTGACTTAATCTTTCTGCGTTTTAGACTTCATTCTCGCAAAAACAGTGAGAATCATGAAACAATGTTCAACGTATCTTAAACGTCGCTAAACAACAATTGAAGGTTTAACAAAAATATAAATAAATTTGGAGATGTTTAAAATTATGAAAATCAAGTAAAGGAGAAAAAAAGGAATAAGTGCACGTCTGTCTAGCTGTTTTTCCGTGTTGTTTATTACTTTTGAGGAAATAGAGCTCTAACAGTTTTGATTAAAATACTTGTTTAGAGTATTTCTACTTTCATTTTTCATTTTTTAGAGAAAAATGCCTAATAAAAAATTAACAAATGGTAAAATTTTATGCAAATGAAATTCCATGTATAATAATAGTTTTATGGTAGCACTTCCTGTTGTTAATTTACTTTTTTAAACGGTTTTAAATTGAAACACGTTTTGTTTTATTTATTTATTCAATAACTGGGTTAAAAAATGAACTGTTTGGGGTCAAAATGTCACGGTCGAAATGCTGCGGGCCAAAATGTTGCCGGTCCAAAATGTCGCCTTCTGCTTTCGTTGCTTTCCATCAAGTAAGAAATTTTAACAAAAATCAAGTTTCAAACATTGTATATCTGTCTTATTCATTTCATTGTTCTTCAACATATTTTTTAGCACTTAAATTTTCGTTTGGATATCAATTAAACTAGGCTTGGGCTGCTAATCTATTCGTTTTTAAGTTGATAGATAGCGAGTCACGGTGAAATAAGTTATTGTAAATAAATCACGTACACTAATTTGAAAACTAGTTGTTTCTTGGAAAACTATTGAAACAGTTGCAAGCCAAAAAGGTAATTTCTTTTTAGTATTTTTCAAAAATTTTAGTCCGTACTATCGCTAACGCACACGTTCATCAACAGCAATTAACAATCTTTTGCTAATTTGGTGATAAAAAGCCTTTTCGTATGATTTAATTTTTGGTACAAACTCTAAATACATCGGACCTTCTACATTTTTGTCTGCGACATTTTGGGCCGACGATATTTTTGACCGGCGACATTTTGGACACGCGACATTTTGTACACGCGATATTTTGGAACGGCGACATTTTTGGACGGCGACATTTTGGACCTGCCACATTTTTGCCCGGCGACATTTTTCCCGCGGCATTTTGTACCGGTGACATTTTTGCCCGCGACATTTTGGACTGCGACATTTTAGACCGGCGAGATTTTGACCAGCAAACTTTGAACCGCGACATTTTGGCCTGGCGACATGTTAGACCGGCGACATTTTGACCCGCGACACTTTGGCCCGCGACATTTTTTACCGGCGACATTTTGGGCGTATACCAAACAAATAGCGTGCTTTCGATTTTTTTTCGTAAATTCATGAATGCTTTTGTAGACTCATTAATATCGTTTTATTGCAGAACTATATTTAGCGACACGTTTTATAAAAACTTAAAGAACTAAATCAATACGATTTGAGCTTACACACAGAAAGCACAGTTAGTATGACTTTCTGCAATTTAGTATAATTTTTACGATTTTGTATTACAAGAAATATTCCTCAAAGTAGATTGATTATATTGGTTTCTTTGTGAGTTACCTTTTACACTATTTTATGCAAATTTTAAATAAATCACTGCACTTTACGCCTCAAAGCTAGCATGTGTCATTAGTGCTTCACAACAGATGCAGTTTATTTTATACGTCATCTTTGCCTAAGTCACTCTCATCTAATGATAGCTAGTACGTCTAATTAGTCTCCTTATACTTTCAAAAATAACTTTTCGAAACGATGGGAATTTATGAAAGTACTTATTCCAGCTTAGTAATAATGATAGAACAATTAGGTCCTGTTAGCAAACTTAAAATCGCAGCTAATGATATACATTTTAAAATCCTTATCTGTTAGATAGTACTTAGTTCAAATGAGGTGACATATCGATAAAGCTTTTTATCGAAAACGATTATATTGTTAAAATTCTGAATTTGGCATCTATTAAGGATTTCCTATTTAATCATGATTACTCATGATTTTATCATGAGTAATCAGTGCAGTGAGGTATGAAAGTGTTTTTAATTCATTCGGCATTCGGTTGCTTTTAGCATTCTGACAGAAGTGTTTTTAAATAATTCAATTGGTAGTTTGTATAAGTCAAAGAAAACTTCTTTTCATAATACGGTGAATATTTGTCATTTTTTTGTACTGTTTTGTACTGCTTTTGTACTGATTTTCATTTAAGATGTGTTCCCTGAATAGCATTTAAATATAATTATAAGGAGATAGGGACCATATAAAAAGTGATATTTTGTAGTTTTTTACTAATTTTCTTTTTTGCCTTAAACTTTTTATATTTTAACTTCGCAAATGAGCTTAATCTATTTTGAAAATCTGGCTACGTATCTGAGATTACGAGAGTAGAAAGTTTACAGCTTAGAAAGAGACTCAATGCATATTTAAACAATAAATAAATTTATAATCCTTTAAAAAAACCGAAAATTTGTTTGTGAGTAAAGAATTCAGCAGCAATTTTACAGTTGATGTTTAGAAAGTTCCGTTGTCGACATCATTTAATTTACTTGTTCTATTTAATTAAAGTAGTCAATCATTTGTTTCAAATTTTCAGTATACTGTTCTTAAATATATAATGAAAAGAAAACGTCTTTAACCCAATAACCCATTTATGCCCAAGTTTTTTTTAACATTTTTCTTTCAATTGTTATCTGCTTAAAACTCTTACTTGGAATGGCTTACATACATTTTTGGCGTAAAATAGATCGCCGTTGCCATATTTCTTACGTTATTTAACGTCCTGTTTATGGGACACTAGGAAGATATGTGCGCAAAATACGAAATTACTTGACTTTACTTTTGCAAAGTAATATCACACAAGGCATCTGTGATCAATTTTAAGCAAACCATTTTACAATAGTTCAATTTTATGAAAAAAAGTTCGCAAAAAACACTTACTTTCTGTGGCTACCCATGCTGGATCGTTGCTTGACTGATTTGTCTGAAAATAGCTTTCAATAAATAAACTCTGATGTCCAACTAGTGGCTCTAACTGGTTTTCTCAAGAAGAAGGACTATTTAACTTGTGAAAAACAACTTTATTAAAAGGATATACCCATTGCAGGTTTTGGTATGCAGTAACTAACAAGCGTCCCGTTTTTAGGCTACTGGGAATAATTGGGTTGATGCCTGACATTTGTTTTCCAAATATATTTTGTACACTGCGATTCAAAAGTTTAGACAAAATGCAAATATGTGAATAAAAAGAAAACTATTCAACGAAATGCTTTCAAATTTCTACTGCAAGTACACAATATGGTCCCAAATACGTGTCTGGAGTTCTTATAACTATAACTGGAATCAAATTTTGGATATTACAGAAGATAGTTTTTTACATTGTTGCAAAAGTTTAGACAATAGTCAGATTTTATGCAAATATCCCTTGAAATGTGATTGGTGGAGGAAATGCGGGACTGTATTATTCATATTCATTTTTAAAGTGCAGAGATTGCTGAACAAATAATCAAAATCTCAAAAGCTCTTTAGTTCTCGTGTAAAGAAGATGAGAAAGTTTGGAAGCCGAAATTTGAAAATGAACCTACTTTATTAATTTTTTGTCTTTTAAATCGGCTCTAGTATGGTAGTACATTGTTTTTTACTTTGTGGAGAGCAAATTCAGACATGCGTATCGATCAAAAAGTCCAAGAAAAATGATATTTCTTAAGGATGAAGGAATTGAAAAAACGGCTCAGACTGACGATTCGCCCCTTAATCCTACAAAACTTCAACTTGGGTCAAAAACAGCACGTGACAGCATAAGTAGATGAACATCTGAATCGGAATGCATAAAAAAAAAAAACAAAGAATTGTGCCTGACCCTTTTAAGACAGAGTGTCCCAAATAAGCCAGATTTTATTGGTAAAAGCAGCACAGCATATGATCATTGGATATTTCTCAAGTCCCGCGAAAAGACTTATAATCCATCTAGGCCATCCCAATTTTAATAATTTTTATCAAAGAAAGTGCCATTCATTTTTTAGTCACGATGATACATATGCTGCTTTTCACATTAAAATCTGGCTTATTTGGGACATTCTGTCCTAAAAGGCTCAGGCACAATTCTTTGTTTTTTTTATGCATTCCGATTCAGATATTCATCTACTTATGCTGTCACGTGCTGTTTTTGACCCAAGTTGAAGTTTTGTAGGATTAAGGGGCGAATCGTCAGTCTGAGCCGTTTTTTCAATTCCTTCATCCTTAAGAAATATCATTTTTCTTGGACTTTTTGATCGATACGCATGTCTGAATTTGCTCTCCACAAAGTAAAAAACAATGTACTACCATACTAGAGCCGATTTAAAAGACAAAAAATTAATAAAGTAGGTTCATTTTCAAATTTCGGCTTCCAAACTTTCTCATCTTCTTTACACGAGAACTAAAGAGCTTTTGAGATTTTGATTATTTGTTCAGCAATCTCTGCACTTTAAAAATGAATATGAATAATACAGTCCCGCATTTCCTCCACCAATCACATTTCGAGGGATATTTGCATAAAATCTGACTATTGTCTAAACTTTTGCAACAATGTAAAAAACTATCTTCTGTAATATCCAAAATTTGATTCCAGTTATAGTTATAAGAACTCCAGACACGTATTTGGGATCATATTGTGTACCCGCAGTAGAAATTTGAAAGCATTTCGTTGAATAGTTTTCTTTTTATTCACATATTCGCATTTTGTCTAAACTTTTGAATCGCAGTGTATACTCGTTACAAATAGCGTTTGATGGGCAGGAAAAATAATTCAAAAAATATCATGTAAAAATATTTTTTTAATTAAAAAAAGAATAATCGTTCTTAAAAAGAAAACCTAGGCACCAGAGGGTGCATGCTTTTTTCCTTTTTTTTTTTTTTTTTTGCCTACGATTTAATACCTAAAAGGCATTTTATAAGAAGATATAAAAGCAGCTATTAACATAAGCTGGGAAGCTGGAAAAAGTTTTAAAAACTTAGCTTTTTGTTCTTCAGATTGTAAACGATGTAATTCTTGATCAAGATCATAGTAAAACGGCTACAGAACATACTTTACAATGGTTATGTGCTGCAATCTGTTAATAATGAATTAAAACAATACCAAATTAATAGTTTAACACTATTTTTGGTTGAAATGTTCATTTTCGGAAAATTCAGATACACGTTTTGGATCGTCCCTGAAAAGGGACGCTAGGCATCAATGGGTTAAAAGCGCAATTCTCATTTAAATCGTTTCCATTCTAACTTGTTTGTTAGACATAAATGTATCGCATCCATCTTGCTGTTTCTATGCAATATGCAACTAATACAATCACTTTTAATTCACTTATTTTCATACTCAAAAATGCCCCTCATTAACAAGATTAACAAATACGAAAGCATCTTTCCCATCTATTTAGCATAATTTTCGAAAAGGATTTTTAAAAGTATACGTGACAGTTTCTGACATCATTTAATGTATTGCCTGATACATATTTACGAGCCGTTAGAAAAATTACGATATTAGAAAAATTAAATTCTTGTCTTTTAAAGACTCGTTTAACAGATGCGTTAGGGCAATGAAAAGTTATGTGCCCCAAGCTTGAAATTGACATCGCTAATAAGAATTCATTATGATATGACTAAACACAACTTTAGAGATTAGCCACCGGGACATTTGCATCTTAAAAACTTGATGCAATTATCCGAGAGTATAATGCGTTCGTTTTCTCTCGCTAATTGAACAAACATAAATTAAAGTGGTGAAGCATTCCTCAAAAGACTAAAATCAGATAAGTGAAAAAGCTCTTAACATAATGACTTTAGTTATTTGATTATGTGAATATAGTGGAGTAAAATGAGAGACTTTATTTGAAATATATTTTACACAGTTCTTTCTCAATTAAAGCAATATGTATATAGTAACACAACATAAATTAAAAATTTTCTTTTATGATTTGCATATATGAAGATAAATTTCCTCACAGTTACAATTGGAAAAGCGTTATTAAAATAAGAAATAATAATTATATTGAAGAGCTTATTTTGCCGGAGAAAGGGCGTTAAGTAAAAATTTTCAAAATTGATATTTCGATGGAGGAGAAAATATCATATGTCTTACAATATATATACAAAAAGTATACTTTAAAAACAAAGTTTAGTAGTATTTAAAACAGGGGGTGAAATTCTTGTTTTTTAAAAATTATTTTCACTGTTTTTTTTTTTTTTTTTTTCTTTAAAAGGAACTGAGTTACAAGTCAGTTTTATACTAACAGAGATAAAGTAAAATTGACCAATTTCAGCAAAATGATATGTAGTTTTTTTTTTTTTTCGTGAAGCGCATGTTGTTCATTTACTAGCAGCTTTGTTAATATAAAAATATAGATATTTTTAGGCTAAATATTTCTAACTTGAAGAATACACAGTCTCATTTTAAAACAATCTCCCCACTATCATTACGTTAAATATCAAAACAGTATTTTAGAGCTGCTGTTGTATTGTAGTTTGCACCTTGATTTTTATATAAAGGACTAAGCGCGAAAAACTAATTTAACCCTCTCGGCACCCTGGACCTCATATGAGGCTCCTACTTTTGAACTCAGTTTTTGGAAGAAGTAAACACTTAAAGTGATTTTTTTTTTTGTCGTCAGTGACTCCACCTATTCATGTAGATCACATAATGATGCTCCTAAGTAGTGTAAAAAACAGTTTCTAGACGGTAGCATGGATTTTATTTCTTATAGTTTGGATTTCAGGCTGTGTTGCTGATAGAGAGAAGATAATTCAAGTTAGTTGCTGCTGCACATCATTTTCAAAGGAAAGTTGGATATTTTACTGTTTTAAAGCCTTCCAATACAGTGAACTCTCACTTATGCGCCGGCCCAAGGGACCAACAGAAAAAGGCGCATAAGTGAGAGAGACGTATAAGTCTATTTAAAGGACTAAAACGCAACTTAGGTTCTAATGAGAGAGTGAATAAGAATGTTTCTATAGAAAAAGGACATATTACTACGGTTTGGCAATTACTGTAACGTAACTACAATGATAAAGAGAAAACAAAAATTGTAGCATACCTAATTACAAACTGTTCCCTTTAAAACGATCCATAATAGGTAATTGTCCCTCTCCGAACTCTAGTTCATGCGGAAAAAATGCCTTCCGTGAGCAATAAAGGCGAAAGATTAAAGAGGAAAGTGAAGAAAAATGCTTATTTTTTAAAGAAAATAAATTAAATTTTTTACATTTTACGGAAAATTCGGCGCATAAGTGAAATATTTATCTTTAGAGCGACGCATAAACGAATGATACTATCCTTATTTTGCTATCGAATGTGCTGGGACCATTCAAAATCGTCGTATAAGTGGAAAAGGCGCATAAATGAGGCGGCGTATCAGTGAGAGTTCACTGTGTTAGGATAATGTCTTTTATTTAGCTCTAAACCAAGTATTTTCTGCCAAAATGGAGCAAAAGTAACGAGTCTCATATGAGGCTTAACGTTCTTCGTGGTTGCAATGTGTTGTTTTCACACCAACTGTTCTGTGCTAACTTTAGAAGAATTTGCTGAATTTGCTCGTTTTGCTGAAATCCGAAAATATTTGCACTTTGTCTCAGATGATGTGCCTAACTCTAGCGATGAAAAACTTCATAAAATCAGGCCAGTGCTGAATCACTTTTCCGAAGTATTCAAGGAGGCTTATGAACCAGAGGAACATTTATCTCTTTATGAAAAGATTATTCCATTCAAGGGAAGAGCAAAAGTAAAATAATATATGAGGCAAACCACATCCTTGGGGTATCAAGACTTGGGTTCTAGCTGGAATTTCAGGATATGTTTAAGTTTTTGAAATTTATGAGGGTGCAAATAAAAACCAAAATAATGGTTATGTGAGTGAGTTTGGATCAATTGGAGGAATGGTACTAAGGCTTTGTGAAAGCATCAAAATCAAAAACCACAAATTGCTCTTTGACAACCTGTTTAAATCAATCCCTGCCCTACAAAAGCTCTTTGAGTGGTACATATTAACTACTGGTACGATACAAGATAACAGCTTACAAGGAGCCTCAAGTAAACTGAAACCAATCAAAATTTTGAAAAAGGAGCCTAGAGGTTCGTTCTCATTTGTCACAAACAGTGATAACATAACAATCACAAGGTGGTTTGACAATTCTGCTGTTCATGTTGCATCATCATTTTTAGGAACAAATCCCGTTGGAACTGCAAAACGTTAGAGTCGAACAGAAAAAAAAAATTGACATTTCTAGACCTGCCTCAACAGATGTATAACAAAAATATGGGAGGAGTCGATCTAATGGATTATCTACTTGGCCCTACATCAGCATACTCTACGTCACAAAAGGTGATATTTTCGGATATTTCACCACCTTTTGAATGTCGCAGTGGTGAATTCCTGGCACCTGGCTGTTGTAGGAAATGGATCCAGGAAACGAAAAAATTGATTTGATGGAATTCAAATCCTCAGTTGCTACCTCAATGATTTATCAAGGATCCTCAAATATGAACAAAAAGAGAGGTAGACTATCCTATGGCGAGGCAGCGGTGAAGAAAAGGGTGAAAATACAAGCAGCAGTCAAACTGAGAAAGGATGGAAGCAACCACTACCCTGCAAAAACAGATAAAAAATATGCAGCCGAATGCCACTTGCATGGCTGTTTGGGAAAAACTAGGTACATATGTGAAAAATGTAAATAGCCTCTATGCCCTGAATGCTTTGAAGCATTTCATTCAAGATAAAAACTTAAAAATAAGCTTGTTTTTATGTATATATTTCTATTTTCAATTATAATTTCATTTTTAAAAAAAAACTTGTTTCTGAAATAAAAAATCTAGCCTTTATTTTCGGGATGAAATAAGAATACATCAGAGTGTACATACAACCCTTAAGTACAGTAAGCCTCATATGAGGCTCGTAAAAATAACTTGGAAGGAGTGCAGGTAAGAAAAAAAAATTCTTTCGAACAAAAAATGGAGACATTTTGTACTTATTGGAGATAAGAAATATTTTTTTTTTTGAAATTTATAATATTCTGGTGCTGAGAGGGTTAAGTCCAACACCTATTTTATTTTACATGAATATCTTTGTAGTTATACTTGACTAAACTACTTGATTATAGACAAGATATTTCTGTAAACTTAAATAAATGCAAAAAATATCTCAAATCATGAATCACAATGACAAGCTTAAACACTGTAAAAAATAAATGTCGTTTTTACAGTATAATACATTTAATTTTGTAGTAATAGACTGTAAAAATCGTTAATTGTACATTAATAAACTGTAAAATTTCTACTTTAACAGAACTAAACTGTAAAATTTCTACTTTAACAGAACTAAACTGTAAAATTGTAAATTTTACAGTTTATTGCCGCGCAATTTAGTTTTTAAACTGGAATCTCAGCTGCCAATATTATACTGTTGCTTATACAGTATAATACCGCTAAATTTTACTTCAATAAACTAAATTTCTAACTTTACAGCGAGAAACTGTAAAAATCGTTAATGTTTCAGTAATAAACTAAAATTTATACTTTAGCAGTACTAAACTGTAAAGCTGTTAATTTTACAGTTTATTACCGTGCATTTTACAGTTTTATACTGGAATCTCCGCTGCCAGTGCTATACTGTTGCTTTTACAGTATAATACAGCTAAATTGTACGGCAATAAACTAAAATTTCAAACTTTACAGTGAGAAACTGTAAAATTGCTAGTTTACAGTTCTGTACCTCAGAACCAGACTAACGTAAGTCCATTTTCGTCATTTTTCGGTAGAGGGTAAAAACGTTTGTCAAATACATCGTTTTTCCCCTCTACTGAAAAATGACGAAAATGGACTTACGTTAGTCTGGTTCTGAGGTACAGAGTTTATTACTGTTGATTTTACAGTTTTTAATTGGAACCTCGGCTGACAGTACTAAACTGTAAATACAACAGTTCATTTTTTGCTGTTCTATAGCTGCAATGTATGCCAAAATTTATATTCATAGTGTCTCAGAGAAATTCGAGCGGCCTTTCATATTAGTATAGGGGTCTAGCCAGTCGGAAGATCTAAGTGTGCACTCAAATCGTGAAGTTATTTTTATTTGTTTAAGTCAATAACCACTTCTGTATTAATTTCCAGTTTCTAGGGAATACTCTAGGTCTGGGAATGATACGAAGCTACTTTGTGTAGCCTCCATAGCAGCAAATAAAATAAATAATTAAAATGTATTTTCGATTAAAACACCGAACGGGAAAAAATATTCAAACAACTGTTAAGATTCGTTGATTAGAATGATAATTTATTGAAAAGAGGGGTTAATTGGAAAATTAACATACATAGTAAATTGAAATTTTATGACTTTTCTGATAATTGCAATAACATTAGCTGAACACTCAATAAAACATTGCTATGTGCATTAGAATGAAAATGAAACTATATAGCACAGGAATTATTTTCAAGATGATTACACTTATTCAATGAACAAAATCCAATTAATACTTACGCAAAAAGTTCTACCAAAACTTCAAAAATTACTAATCAAATTAAAAAAGGCCCATTATCTACAATTATAATCTGATTAAAAATTAAAAAATAATAAAGCCTTATGGGCTCTACTAAATATTGATAATCTTGCAAGTGAGTCCATCTTTTTTTTTCACAACTCTAGAGCTTGAATACCACACATTGCACTGATTTAAGCAGGAAACCAAAGAAGTGAGAAACATTTTAATTTTGCGTTTATAAAACAAACGTCGTACAAGTTTTTTTTTCACTACAGTTATACTTAAGAGTGTCAAGAATAGTGAGTCACGACTTGTTATTATGTATAATAAAAGATTTTTTTAATAAAAAAAAAATACTTTTATTCAGCAATAACGTTTATTTTCCTTCGTGTGTTCACTTTTTTCCATTGATTGAATTGCGCTTAAACGTTCAGAGAAATGATTTTTATTTTTGACTTTACTTTTTTTCTTCTCTTTCTCATTATTTTAGAATCCTGACATTAAAATGCTATTACAAAGCGATGTTAGAGGGGAAAAAGTAAAAATAAATCTGCTCTATCATTAAATACAAAAAAAAAAAGTATGAAAAACAAGAATACTTGTTTCTGTTTGCGAAGCCTGATTTCTCAAGGAAAGCAATTAAATGAGGAAATCACAGACATCATTAATAATTTCAGAAAACAAAGTATTTTTCCTTTTTTTATGAAAAAAAAGAACTGCAGCTCTGTTAAAAAATTGGGTCTGGGAAACTGGACTTCCATAAAATTTGACAATGCAGCTTCTTGTTAAGCAACTTTGTCAATGTTACTTAATAAGAAGCTGTATCGTTACTAAAATTGTTGATGGAATAGCAATTTCAAATATGTTTTCTACTAGAACTGTTGATTTTTTTCACCAGTGTAATGTTCCATCAATGTTCGCAAATCTTAGAAAGTATGTACATTGGCCTTTTTCGATAAACTGAGCACCAATGATGATACAGGTCACAGTAGTTATGTGTCTCAAAAAGTAAAAATATATTTTATATGCATTTATAGCACTAAAGAAAATATTGAAATCAACAATCTGTTGTTTAGAAACTATTTTTATTCTTACTATAACTTTTTTTGGACAAGAAATATAATTTTAAAGTATATAATTATGTCGCGAAAATGTATATTGTCAGTGTGACTCACAATTATGTAGCATTGATATGTTCGTTCTTCTAAACTGTGATAAACTAATCTGCTTTGTCGATTTTTTACTTATTAAATAGAGAGACGTATGTATAGAAAATCACAATCGTGATTTGCTATACAAACTAAAGAGCAATCACGCTTTACAAGATAGCGCTCAAAAAAAAAAAAACAGTTACGTGTGTATTTTTTAAATCCTTGGTGTCTTTTTTTTTCCACCTTAAAAAATTAACAATCATTTGTATCCATGTATATAGTTATACAATACATAAATGTACAGTCATAGAAAAAAAAACGAAACACTCGCTCTTATTCGAAGACTATTAACACTAGAGACAAGTGTAATATGTCATTTTTTCAGGAATAATGTGCTCTACAAATTTCTGTTAGTAAAATGTTGTTAAGGGGTCGTCTTCATATAAAAATTGGCATCAACTTTAAAATTTTCTATGAAAACCCCCCTTTTTTATCACATATTTGTGATCAGCAACATCATTTAACTTTGTATACCAAACCGTTTTAAATTTGCTCCTGCCGTTGCTTCACAATTGAACTGAGAAAAAACCGTCCCGTAATGTTAAAAATATTTTTGATACTTGGGCATGTAATACCTAAACTACGATAGGTACGGCAAAGTTTGTTTTTTTTATATCAAAGTATGAACCAACCAAGCAATAAAAACGTCATTGACTTCCTCTCAGATAAAATTTTGAATTTTTTATGAATTATGAAATTAATATTTGAAAAAATGATGATCTGGAACCATATAATATTTTGATGGAGAAACAATCTTGAAGGGGTTTCAAAGGAGAATCCAAAATGGGAGCTCAAAATATCCAGTAGTTTTTGAGATATGCTAAAAGAACCATTTTTAGGGACCATATACAACTGCGCAAACTGGAACAATAACAGGAAATATGTATGTAAAGAAAGATGAATATGGTTATCCACTAGTTGAAAAACATGCTCAAAGTTTTTATATAGTATTTAGTTTTAAACAGTAATAATATGTTGCAAGCAAAACAGTTAATAAAACTGCTAAGTATATTTTAAAACTGGTAGACAGTCCAATTTTTTGTCCATTAGTGAGAAGTCTGCTTTCATGCAACATATAACAATTCAGAAAACTTTTTACGTGGACATTTGATTTTCATCGGAAACTGTGGTATCTCGGAAGGTTATTCGGAACAATTTGCAGATTAGACGTTTTGTTTTAAATTCTGAGTCACGGTTTAAACATTATTGCCAATCCTAATACAGTAGTTTATACAATTACAAGAGGTTTCCTTTTAGATTGTAACCTCTCTCCAGAAGGTATATGCTGCATGGGTTAGTGCGTAGCTAAAAGTATGCATCTATCTTAATAAATTGCAACATTCTATCTTTAATCAAAAAGATAGAATGTTGCATTTTTCCCTTGAACTCTACACAGTAGGTTTTTCTCTTCCAAATTTCAAAAAATATTATTACTTTAACAAAACCCGAGAATTTTTACTTAATTACGAAAAGCAAACGTGTTATTGCGAGCAGCTCTAGGTAATTTAATCAAAAAATTTGATTTGTCTACTCTTTGTAAATTTCGACCTTGAAAGTAGCATTTTACATATGGTGGTGGTCCCTAAATCTTTGGTCGGTCATAACTTTTGTTCTACTGGTCCTAAAGTGACGCCGCTTGGTATCCAGCATGCTTTTGGTCCTCCGCATCTAATTATGTAACCAAATGTAGGGGATCCCATTTGAAAATTCAGACTTTGGGTTCATTTCACTTTGTATATAGCCCCTTATCAAAATTTTACTCACATATTTTTAAAGAAGACTTTAATCCATGTCAGAAGACACATTTCTTTTGTTCTTAGCAAGTTTTGCAGCCGAATAATTCAGAGTGTTTCGTTTTTTTTCTGACTGTACATTAGGGTGGAGTGAAAACGGTCGAAAAAAAAAAGTTTTTCGCAATTAATTAGCCTGTATGCGGAAAAGTTGCCACCTATAGGTGTAACCATATCACTGAAGTTTTAGCTTCCTACGAAGTTATCTTCACCTGCCTATTTACCATAGAAATTTCTATAAAATCGTTATATTTAAGACAGTTTTATGCAGCTCTTAGCATGTTTTCCTTGAGAAAAGAAACCAAGGTCTCTTTAGGTTGAGATGACTGCATAGCAAGTTCCTTTACACTCCTATCCTTTGGTCTTCAAATCTTTAGGTTAGTTGTCTTCCAGAACTCTACAATATTGCATTTTAGTTTCAAATTTAGGCAACGAAATTCTCGATATTATCCTTGATCTTATAAGTCCATCCCAAGCGTCATTGTCACATACAGCTGCTGATACATCAGTAACTATTTTCACGCAGCTCTCTACTGCTTGTGAATGTTACGGATCTTTTAAAATATCCTCAGAAACATCCAGAATCATCTGGTTCGATTCATTATTAGAAATAGATTTAGTGATCGGTGGCTCAGTAAATTTAACTTAATTCTAGTCAATTATACCCATATGGTTACCTGCTTTGATATTTAAAGTGGGAATCCTGAATTCTCGAACATTTTTATCGAGTTTAGCCATTTTTCTACACTTCAAAATTCCTCGAAGGCAAATTGTCTCACGTGTATTCAATCATCAGATAAGCATTGACAGTATAATATTCTCCGAATTCTCAAAATACGCGTTTCTTTCTTAGCTCTTTAAATAGACATGACGATTTTTTTTTATTATGCTTTAAAAGTGTTGACTAACCATATTAATATGATGCTTTAGATTTAATACCGAACCACACGCATGCATATACTCCAATAACATACTGCGTTACAATTCTCAAGTTCAACTATAAGTCTTTTTCTGAAATATATAACCGCAAAATTCTTTTTGCTTTCGTTAGCCATCTGACGTGATTCATTTTTCCTGGAGCCTTTAGTGAGAAGTTGAATGGAATTTTTCCATTTGAAATTCCAGTGCACATTTTGTAGAGATACCGCCGGTCTGTACTAAATTCATTGAAGGCAATCTCGTGCAAAATTACTTCTACTCTTTCAAAGTTAACTACAGGCATACTTTTATACGATTCTGTGAGTAGTTTTTTCCCAATGTCTCCACGAAACCCTTTAAGGCATTTAGTTACAATCCATATTCTTCTAATGAAGAGAATTCTTCATTTTTCTTTTTCAAGTCAAGACGGTTTTTACTTCTTCCCTTCTAATTTTACTACGATCAACTACTTTTGAAGAATCTTCTTTTGTAATTGTTCCTGTATCGTTCAAAGCAGCCTTTATGAGAACTGAAGTGGACCTATAGGTCACACAAGTTCCGTCACAAGCCTCTGCTACATTTGGAAGTCAAGTTCGCATTTGCGTAGTTGAAGGAGAATCTTGACTTATAGTTGTACTTTTCGTTTTGAGTTATTCATAGGCACAAACCTTAGCTTCATTTTCGTGAGAAGAATTAGAGGAATCCAAAATCTGTCCTGTATTAGAAGGAGAAAGTCTACCTGTTCTTTCCACAATATCTTGAATTTGAGTATTTTTAGCTCTTTCAGCTGCTCCTTCTTTCCGTTTTAATCTCTTTTCAATCATTTTGCTTGCTTTTGTATCAACATTACCAATTATCATTTTATGTAGTGTTCTTTGATCCGTTAAAAATGCTCTTTCAGCTATAGGAACTTTAATTTTGCCAAAGACAAAGTACGAAATCCTTGCATTTACATAATGAAATATTAAAAAGATTTTCCTCAGCTGGTTTTCTACAAGACACAACATTTTTAGTAGTACACCTTTAGTACACCTAGTACACCTTTTTATTTCAAATTCTTTTAAACATTACGATATTTCATATAGTATTATCTTACCTTAAATTGTATTTGCTGATCCGATACAGTAGAAAGTGACCTTTTTCCCCATAAGCATTTAAGATTATTCATTACACGGGAACATACATCCTTATAAGCAGGTTCCTTTTGATTCGTTTTTAATAATTTTAGGCATATATATATAAATAATGTCCAATAACATTCGCATACGTATAGGTAGAATACTATGGAGGAAGATTTCAGGAGTTCCAAACATTGGACTTAAGTCTTGTGATCGAGTCTTGGGTGTTTTGAAATGTCCTAAGTAACTGTATAGAAGTACTCACCTGAGTGAAAGGAAAAAATGGCTTACATGTAATATAAACTAAAAAGAACGTTCTAAAGATATGATTTTAACTAACTCGAAGAAAAACGCAATTGATAGCAGCAAACTAAGTGAACGTTAACATTCGTCGGCTAGGACGAGCATGCGCGGTGCTCGAGCGCATGTACAGTTGTACACTTAAAGACCATCCTACAATTGCCTAGGTCATTCCCTTATTCCCCGAGTATTTATTTCATTCAATAAAGTTTAGTGCCTATCATTCGTAGCTTCAATGAGTTTTTTTTTTTTTTTTTTTTTTTTATCATTTCGTTTTTGCCGGACTGGTGAGAAATTAAGCAAAATACCTAAAATTCAAGCCCAGATAGGCAGATAAAGATATTATTTTATTTTGCTGAAATTTTTCACAATAAATAAGCTTCATAAGGGGCAACTTTTCCGCATACAGGCTAAACTTATTTCGCACTTTTATTTTTTCACTCCACCCTACTGTACGTGTACATACTTCTATACAGAGGAAACGGAAACGGTAACACTGTCGCAAGTGCAATGGTTCTTTCCCACCTCAAAAGATGCCAAACGTGCCTAAAAAAGTGTTCACTTAAAAATGAAAAAAATAAACTATTAACATTGCTGTGAACTGCTTAATCAATCTCCGGTTTAATCTTCGCATTGTTTCTATAGTTATAGCTGAAGGAAATAGTTTAAGGGAAAACGTTCGATTGCATCGCTCTCTTGGAGCGATTATTATTTAACATTATTACTTGCGACCACTTTATGTTCCTCCCCACTCTCCATTTATCTCAATCAATGGACTATTTTTTGCTTAAAATCATTAATAACTTATTCAGATATGGCCAGCAGGGGCCTCAACGGCGCAATGGGTCTGCCCGTTAGTTTGTAATCTCAAGAGGCGCGGGTTCGATTCCCGCCTTTGCCCTGGGTGTAATTTCCTTCTCTGTGCTGTAAATTCTTTCCTTCAATAAAATCTGTATTGTACTATCTGTGGAAGCAAGGCGCATAGTATGCAGTCCTCATGTGTGTCGAAGTTTATTAACTTCTAGAATAGAATAGAATAGATATGGCCAGCAAATCTAACAAGTGAAACAATCTAACATGTTTCCCTTTTTGAAAATATTGTAGCTGCTATAAACTAAGAAGCACCAGTTGCAATGAGGTATTCATTAAAACCAACTTTTATGCCAAATATTTCATTTTTGTTCACATATAGGAGCGAAGCTAACAAATAAACATCTTCAATTGCACGACTTAATCTGTAGCAATTCGTTTAAAAAAGCTAATGCGCATTGGTACAGATAGGTTATATATATCACCAACATTTTACAATTGAATTAATTCCTTTTCGAGACACATTGTCGGAAAAAAGTTTTTCTAGCAAACAAAGACAGACATACCTTTTTCGAAATTGTTCAAAAGAGGCAGTGCTAAATAAAATCCTCCAAAATACAAAAATCTAAAATGTTCACAAGTGTTCCCTAGCAGCATAATCTCATCGGTCGATGATCGGCCATTCATCGAAACACGATGAAATTCTCATCGGCTGATGATCGGATTCGATGAGTTCTCATCGGGAATTGCTCCAATATGTCTCATCGGCCAAACAGAATCCAAGCAGCAAAATCGGACGAGTTTTGCTCGAAATACGATGAGATTTGGAGCAATTTACGAGCAGTGTAGTCCCGATGAATTTAGGATCAATTTTGAATGCTTCGCTTATTTTCATCGGTAAAGTTGATCGGAAGGATATCGCTTACCGATGAAAAGTAGCTCATCGAAAACCGTGCTCGGATACTGATCGGAACGATGTCATCGTGCGTTACGGGATCAGTTTATGAGGAGTTCGATGATCGGCAGAGCAAAATCCGATGAGTTGATGCTACTTGGGTTATTACTTTAGTATCTAACCAGCAACATAAAAACTTATTAAAACAGAATTATTTTACAAACCGTGTACCAAAAACTATCAAAAAATCTCCTTGTTCTCAAAAAGGAGACTAGGTTTCGTAAGGGGTCGTTTTTTTTTTTTTTTTTTTGTCGTCGCCTGAGAGCATTAATAAATATTTAACACTCGGAATATGTGTATAGTGTCCTACTCTTGTTATGAAGCGCGATGTGTTCTCAAAAAGGGTACAATAGTCGGTTGTCATACTATTGCCAAAATTGTTTTACCAATTTTTGATTATATGCTGTGTATATTTTGAATGTAGCATACATAAAAACAGACAACACAGAGCTTAAACTTACAATTGAAGTATAACTGATAATACTTTATCTAATAATTGCTTGTTTTTCCTGTAATAGTTTCATTGTTTTCAATTTGTATTCATACAATAAAAGCAATTTATTTCCTTAAAAAATATTCTAGAGAATAAATAGAAGTTAATATACATAACTGACTTTTTTTAATCACTTTATTTTCGTTTAAGAAAAAAAGAATTGCTCAACATTTTTTGTGCCATGAGTTTTAGAATAGGTGACGCGAAATTAATATTATTATTTTCTGATAGGAAAAAAGGCTTTCTTTTAACAAAAACTGTAATCGATACACTCTAATTTAGTGTGGAAAAGTCGATTGCATTTTTTTGACTTATTTTTTGGGAAGATCATACTTTATGTTTGGGAATAAATTAAATTAGTTTTAGGAGCACTTTAATCAAAATTTCTTCTACGTTGCATTATATTATTTGTCATGTTTGGCTGAAAAACGTGAAAATATATTTTCTTTACGAGCACTAATACAGCACAGTTGAATGTTATAACATAATAAGAGAGAACCAATGGATCATTGTTAATTCATTCCTACACTACCGCAATAAGTGAATTTCCGCGAAATAGTATTCTTTATTTGTAAAGTAAATGCTTTTCTATTTGGATCTTAGAAGAATACTTTGCTACCTTTTGATTTTTTTAAAAAATAGAGCCCTCTAGCCATAAAATATTATTCTTTCGCAACATTGCACTAGTATTATGACATTAATACATTACTCAAAATGCACCTATCAGACATCATTGTAAATCTCACATTTTTATTGTTAGATCACCGCCTCTTTCAATAATACAGTGGTAGAATATCTTCAGTAAGTGTTTAATTGTTGAAAGCATATAGAAATACTTGACACTTTCTTTAGAGTAATTGCAAGTCCCCCCCCCCCTTCAAATGACACTACTATGGCCTCTACGATGAACTTACCTTATTTAAAATTAATGTTTTGGTATTTTTTGATGGAAAGAGTTAACCCGATTACATTGAAATAAGCTAATAAAAAATTGAAAAAAGAAAAAAAAATATCGATATAGAAAGAAGCTGTAAAAGCCTAAGCGCGAAGAGGCAAGGTACGACTACAGATACATTGCCGAAATATGTAATTTATGTCAAAGTAAAAGGGAGAAATTACTGTTTACTCGTATCAGAGATGTACCTTCTTTAGAATTCTGCTTAATTGTTATTTAGTGAGTTTGCAGGACAGACTAAAAGTATACGCATCAATTAGCTTCCTGGGACTCCAGTTTTCCATTTCGGACATGCGTTAGCCTCTAAGTTAATTAGAGTCACATTGAAATGAACAAAACACGCTCGTTTAATTTTTTTCTTTCAAAATCATTCAGACGTGATCGTCTTAGCTGGCCGTTTGCAATGCTATACCAACCGTATGCAGACTATATTCATTTTTCTGACAATATTTTTAAACATTATTTCTTTCTGACTTTACATTTAGAGGCTTCATGCATAACTGCAGATATGCAGAGCGTAACAGTCTTAGCTAAATTTCATCTCTGCATTGGTTTTCAATTGGATGTTTATCTTGAATTTGTGTGATAACGTACGTTTATTAAAAACCGCAATAAAACATAGTAAAGAACAAAATCAAGCAACTACAAAATTTAAAATTCGACTAAAAACCTATAAAAGAAGTTTTACTCGTTTTAGGGCAAAATCAATTGTTCTAATCTTTTGCACCAAAAACACACTTTAATTAATTATAACATTATTTTTTACTGCTATGAAAGCACGGCATTTAATTGTTATTGTGTTACGCGCATTTTAAAAACTAAGTGTGTATGTTATTGAGAAAAAATATATAATCGCAAAATTGTTTGTTTAAAATGCCTCTAAAAAGTTTTAAAAATCTATTTTGACATTTAAGAAGGAATACATTTTACTAAACTTATAAAAACTCAAATAAATGTAACATGTATTTCTTTACACCAGAGCAAAGCAATTGAAATTTTATATTTTCTTCTATTGAATTAAACATGTTCAATTAGTATATGTTTGCATCGAAGAGTTGGGCTTTTTTTTTTTACATAAATCAATTATTTCCTCTGTTTCATTTTTGATGACAGTGATACGTACTTCTGTTTGATGAGTTTAGTTATATAGGAACGAAAATTTTAAAATTGTAAATGTAAAAAATTCTTAGTGTATTTAAAAGACAGGGACGTCATTTCGAATTTTCCGGAGGGGGGGGGGGGGCAAACGGTGCATACACAATGTAAAATTTACAAAAAAGTGGCAAAAACCACGGCCACTTATATGCCAATACATTGATTTCTCAAAGTCAGGGGGGGGGGCAATTGACCTCCCCCCCTGCCCCCCTAAATGACGGGCCTGTCAAATGGCTTTATTCTTAATTGGAAAAATATTTTAAACTGAAACTAGGATTTTTGTTAAATTTATATTTTTTTCCTTGCAAAATAATCTTATAATGTTCATGAAAATAGCTGTTGCACATACATATATCATGTGTCCATTACTGCTTCTAAGTACTAAACATATTACATGTTACATCTCGCTTGTATATATTTAAAGTGATTTTAAATAATCTTTAAATTAGTTTAAAAAAACTACAAAATACGCCTTTTGATGCATCAACATGTAATATAGTTTAGCCTTTAGTATTAATAATAGTATTAAATATATTACTTTTGTATTTGCGAGAAACGTGAATTTTATCTTTTACTCAGAGTTACACACATACATACCCACATGTGAAACTAATAAAAACGTATTAAAAAGGGTCGCACCGCTTGCATAATTTTAATTAAAATTCCAAAAGCAAAGCCAATATGATTCAAAACCAATATATGCTTTTTTTTTAAATTCTTATCACTAGGAAAGCCCAGTCAGTTTACTCTATGAGTTCTGCGATTGAAGAAGTATATATTTACCATAGATTGCCAATTTGGTATTAAAGAGCGTATTTCACAAAACCTCTCTACCGCTTGGTATTTCAACAAATGTTTCTACTTAAGTTTTCATTTCGTTTACGTCTCCAGGCCTATTCTTAAGTCCCTTAGAATACACAAACGGAGTCCATTACGCTCAAAATGTTCTCCTTTATTGGAAAAAGAAGCTTTTTCCAATACTACTTTAGATATCTTTCCTAAATGAAAAAACCCACCATTATTTGGTTATTCAAGTTAATGAGAAACTGCATTGAAGAAGGAATTGTGAGAGAGTAAAAGACATGAGTCCTATCTCCTTTGCAATGTGAGTCAAGTGATGACTTTTTTCATTAAAAGAAATCCATTTCAGTTTTATTAACTTTGAAGAGTTGGGGGAATATTTGACAAATTAGAAATACTCTGCATGATACAGTAATGCAGACTGTAATAATGTTTGCTATTTAAAGCAAATGTAATATTAAAGTTATTTTTAAACATTCAATACGTGTAATGTTTTTGTTATTGCTGAGGAAAATTAAAAATATTTATTGTTTGTTTCGGTTTAAATTACTGTGGGGTGTATATCACCGCTTGATTAATTAGTTTAAGTAATATTCAAGTAAAATGACAGCTAATTATTATTCAGCAATATAAAAAATGAGAAACCAACAATAAACATCGTGGGGTTACAAGTGAAACACACTAAGTCAAAAAACATGATTTTGAGAAAACGCTAAGCAAAAAATTTTTATTTTAAACCTAGTTCATGAAAAACACACCAAGTCATGGACTTAGTGGGTTTTACTTTTACTATGAAATATTTTTTTAACATTAGAAAGCAACTAAGTCCCTTAGTGTGTTTTACCTGTAAGAACTACTTGGCTTGAGTACTTAATGTGATTACAAATTTGTTTAAAAAACTGAATTAAATAAAGATAGGACTTAGTGGGTTTCACCAGTAGAAACAGCTCATTTTTGTATGTAAGATAAACTAAAAATCTGAAAATTAATAATTTTGACTTAGTGCGTTTTACTTGTAACCCCACGATACATAAAACAATTTTTAAATAGTACTTTACAGTACTATTGGATGAGCCAACAAATGAAAGTTCCGAAGTTCTTCATTGACAAATTTAAAACTGTCCTTTTTAACCCCCGTGGCAACAAGAAAGGGGGGTATCAGTTTGACGTGCATTGCATCAGCGTATCTGTCGATCTGTAAGTCTGTCTGTGGTACTCTAGAACCTAAAAGGATGGACCTACACTACATAACATGAACTGTTGTTTTTACAGTATAATACTGGCGGCCGAGGTTTCAATTTAAAACTGCAAAATGTACAGTCATAAACTACAAAACTAGCAATTTTACAGTTTCTTACAGTAAATTTAGCTATTTTACAGTTTATTGCAGTGAATGTTAACTGTATTATACTGTAAAAACAGCAGTTGTATACTGGCAGCACAGGTTCTGGTTTAAAACTGTAAAATGCATGGTAATAAACTGTAAAATTAGCAATTTTTACTATTTATTGCTATAAAATTAGCTGTTTTATACTGTAAAAAGAACATTCATATTTTAGTTTTTTTTGTTTGTTTTGTTTTATAGGCGAAGTGATTGAGAGTTTCCTTAGTAAGGTCACGTCTTCGGATAACATTAATTTACAAAAATATCAACTAAAAACCTTTTATGCCTTTTTTGCAATCTTTGAAGTGAAAACATATTTGAATATTTAAAACAATATTACCAAAAGAAAGATAATTTTTTCTGCGCCTGATAGAACGTGGTTTGAACTTAAAGGTTATATGGAGCTCAAATGACAGCGTTTTTAGCAAATGCGTCTAATCCCTTTTTCACGAAATTGGAAACCGATGTCATTGATAAGCAACCAAAAAGGAAGAGTGATTTAAAACTATTAAAGTACGAGTACTTGTAATTGATTTTACTATGAGGAACTTAAAAAGGTTTTCGATTTTACTTCTTTATTTTGCTTTTAAGATTAGCGAATTTTACTAAAAAATATTAGTTTTAATTTTCCATGTTTACCGTGTCCTCTTGAAAACAAATAAATACACTTAAATCTAAAAGGCTTTCTGACCAATGAAGTTCGTTTTAATATGAGGTCGGCAATATGCGTCGTTTTATTATTATTATTTTTATTTTTTAATTTAATTTTGGTACATCATTGAAAATTTCTAAATATAAGACAAAAGTAAAAACAACAGAAATTAGTAGATCAAAATCTCTACAAAATAACCTAACTTATTTTAACCCATTCATGCCTGACATTTTTTTCCCAAATATATTTTGTATACTGGTTACAAACAGTGCTTAATGGACAGAAAAAAAAAATAAAAAAAATATTATGTAAAAATTTATTTTTTTTATTAAGGAAAGAAAAATCATCCCTTAAAAGTTACAATAGACTCCAAAGGGTACATACTTTTTTTACTAAATTTTTTTTCTGCCTACGATATAATATTTAAAAGGACATTTTATAAGAAGAAATAAAATCAGCAATTAACATAAACTGCGAAGCTGGGAATAACTTTGAAAACTTGGCTTTTTTTCTTGAGGTTGATGTGAACGATGTAATTTTTTATACAGATCATATTAAAACTACTGCAGAACACACTTTACAATGTTTATGTGCTGCTATCTGTTAATACCGAATTGAAATAATACCAAGGTACTAATTGAGCACGATCATTAGGTTGAATGTTCATTTTGGGGAACTTCAGACAATTTTTTGGACCGTCCCTAAAAAGGGAAGCTAGTCATTAATGGGTTAAACATAATTCCAAGATGACAATTTTACAAAGCGCCAAAATGAGTGCTGATTTTTGTATACTCAAACATACTTTGATATCTTCTTTAGCAGTAAAATAGAAGAAAGAGGTATAGAAGAGGTATAAGCACGTTGCATTTAATTTCTGAACGTCAGCCATATTTAAACTAAGATGAATTACTCCTATCTTCCTGAAAATATGATTTCGTCTGCAATGAGCTTTTAATAAATAACTGAGTTAAAAAGAAAATTCTAAACAAAATTTAAGAAAAAAAATTCCCCCAAACTTGTCTTTGTTTATAAATGTATTTACTTAAAGTGCCAGGTTTTTATTTAAATAAATTACCTAAGTCTTGAAAAAATTCAATTACTATTGCGTAATCGCTCTGTCCTTTTTTATGTAGCTTATTTATCATCGTTAATGAAATCATAAACTTTATTTTCCGTGATAAAATCACCTTAAGCATGAAAAAATGTTTTGTTAATACTTGTTCCCCCTTCGGAAATTGTTCTTATTTCTTACTTATCACGTTGTTTTATCCCCTTCGCGACAAATATTTGGCGAATTACCTCTTTCAAGAAATTTCTACGAACAAGACCAATCTTAATTCAATACATTCAGTTTTTTTTTTTTTTTTTGATCATTCGCGTTAAAGTTTGAACCAAGAAAAGGCAGAAACTTTTTGAATAGTTAATATCTTGAGAAGACAAAATTGATTCAATTACTTTTCGAAAATGTTTAACTACTACGATAATGTAATCAATGTTAATTAACTCGCTCTTCATGCACGACATTTCGTAACGAGTAGTGCTTTTCTTGCGTTTTGTTTAGCATGATCCAGTACTCTTAATGAGACACAAAGAATAACAGAAAAAAAGCTGCTAAGTGTACTTGGAGCACGAAAATAGATAATAAGTTTATTTTGTTATTACTGCTGCATTGTAAATAGTTCAATACGAGAACGTCGTGTTTAACGTTTCTTTTGCAGTTATTGTTATTTTATAAAAACCAATGATGTGTAAAAAAAAAAAGCTAAATAAAATATATTCAAGATTTTCTCTACTCGAGAAGTTACAAATTAAACTGTGTCTATGTACACGTATATGATTTTCCTTTTTTTTTCTTGTCTTCATTATTACATTTAAGTGCTCTCAGTAAAAAACAATGCCATTCTGCAATGGAAAACCAAGGACAAAATGCCTGCAGAGTAGTGATTAAAAGCCTCGATAGAAGGAACATTGACTCCAGAATGAATTAATTGTGAAAATATTACGTTTAACAAACAAAATATTTTGAAATAAATGCGTTAAACATCCGTTAATTTTCATATTGTAAAATGCTATTACGTAAGTCAAAGACTATGTACAGACGGATGCATTTAAGTGCTCTCAGTCATGGCTAGCTGCGATCTCAGTAAAATGCAATGCCATTCTGCAATGGAAAACCAAGGACAAAATGCCTGCAGAGTAGTGATTAAAGAACTTGCTAGAAGGAAATTGACTCTAGAATGAATTCATTGTGAAAATATTGCGTTTATCAAACAAAATATATTTAAATAAATGCGTTAAACATCAGTTAATTTTCAGATTGTAAAATGCTATTAAGCAAATCAAAGACAAGACAAATTCGTACGGATGGATACATTTAAGTGCTCTCAGTAAAAAACCATGAAATTCTGCAATGGAAAACCAAGGACTAAATGCCTGTAGAGTAGTTATTAAAAATCTCGATAGAAGGAAATTGATTCTAGAATGAATTAATTTTGAAAATATTACGTTTAATAAACAAAATATTTTGAAATAAATGCGTTAAACATCAGTTATGCTATTACGTAAGTCAAAGACTATGTACAGACGGATAAAATATAAAACGAAAACCTTTGAAATAGAAAATGTTCATTTGCTGAGGGTTGGGGACCATCTTTTGACTAAATTAAAATGTGTGTCCGATATGGGATGGATTCATAGATGTAGTGAACAACATTTGATGCAGTATGATGACATTATTCCTGTTAAAGGCTTTGATTTTGAACGTATAAATGGTGGTAAAAAAGTCTCCAATATTCTTTATATTTGAAAGCACAACTCTGGGTACTGTTCCAGTGCAGGTAGGTCTCATGTTTTGGTGAATTACAATCTCTTTACAGTAGATGAAAAAAAATTAAGCTTACGTCGCCGCCGTGTTTTTTTCTTTTTTTTTTTCAAATTTCAATGAATGTATACATGCTACACTGTTAAAAATTCAGGAAGCTTTTATGGTTAATGTTACTGTAAAATGTAGCGTTTACCGTACAGAATTTTTTTACAGTAAATTGTACCGATAAAAAAATTGCGGTTGTGAGATACAGATGACACCCTATTTCCGCTCTCCTGTTGTGTCTCATCTGGTACCGTGGATAATAAACCAGTGTGAAAAAATTGGGTCCCGGTTTCTTATTTCGCGCTTTTTTATTCTTGTTTTCTCTTTCTTAAAATTTTACAGTAAAAAAATATTTTACGGTAAAAGTTACTGGCAACATAGATGCCAGTTACCGTAAAATTTCAGGATTTTTTTTACATATTTTAAGTTCAAGAAATTTGATTCTTTTCTGCGTATGCGATGATAACTACTTTGGGTATATGAACTTACACATGCTTGATACTCTTGAACCTGTTATATTTTTATACTTGCTAAAATTTCTAGCAGTTTTTGAAGTTTGTTGAACAGGCAGTATTTCGATTCTTTTAAATATTTATCAAATGTAAGAATTATTTCGAAGTAGGAAAATTTTTTGTTAAAAAATGAAACTAATTAGCTGTAATGAAAACTATATGAAGTTCATCTTCTGTTTTTAAAACTGCATATTTATTTAATTCCTTTTATCAAGATATTTTGCGTAAAAATTCAATATGGAATGTCTCAATATACTACGTATGCAAACGCAAGACAAACAAAACGAGAAAAATGATATACAATAAGATTACAATACAGACAAGATTTGAAAGTTAGCATAGTAAACAGAATATTCAAACGAAATGTAAAAATGTTCTATGAGAAGAATACTTCCAATATCGAATTTCAAAGTTATTCAGTTTTGCGTAAACAAAAGTCAGACATAAATATATTTTCATAGCTCCTACGACCTAAAATATTTTTTGCATGCATGTAAGTAAAAGCAAAAGAATGAAAGTACGTTTTTTTTATTATTATTATTTAGAAAAAAAATGCGGGTGGTTTGGTTTTAATTAAAAAATATGCATAACATAGCTAGCTACATTAAGAACATTTAGGAATTAATATAAACAATTATTATCTTCAGTAATCATATGCACGGGAAAATTATAATTCGCATGAAACCCTTTTTTCTGGATTTCTTTGTTTTCAATGCGCTTTTATAAGTTTCACATGTGGTTTTGTTTGTTTGTTTGTTTGTTTGTGTGTATGCATGTAACTCCGCATAAAAAGCAAAATTCACGTTCTTTACAAATATAAAAATAATATATTTAATGCTATTATTAATGCTAAAGGCTAAACTATATTACCTGTTGATGTATTGCGGATATTTATTTGTTTTGAAAATCAGAGGGAAATCAGTTAGAGATTCATGAAATATAGTTAAGTATTAATGATAGTATAAAGTATAATACTTTTATATTTGTCAAGAACGTGACTTTTATATTTTAAAAATTTCTCAAAACGACTTCAGATTTCGAGGTAAGCGAAGTTTAAGAATAGTTTGATTAACTCTAAAAGCGTATTTTTTAGTTTTTTTAAATTATAATTCAAATTAATAATATAGTAAAAGAAAATGTACGAAGTCTTAATGTGTTGTAAAAATACCGTCATCAGCAGAAGTTCTAAAGTAAAATAAATAGTGAAATAAATATTGAATATTACAACATGAAAAAAAAACTGCCTATTGATATTGATAGCAGGACAACAGCCTCCTGGACGATCGCTCTTGTACCAACTATGGCTCGGCGGATTTATCCAGTTGTTCTTGGTCCGGAGCTTGGTCATTGAGACGATCTCTGGAGATGTAAAAGGCCCAAAGGGTGCCGTGACTTCGGCAGCCCCTGCTTTGGCAAGGCTGACAGCAATTTCGTTATCTTGGATGTCCACATGAGAGGGAATCCATTGTAAATAAATGCGATGTGATTGGGAAAGGGTCTGGAGTTTTTTGAGAATGTTCGTGCAAGTAAGGTCTTTCACTTTTTGCCAATTAACAAGGTATTCTAGGGCACCCCAACTGTCAGAAATAATCCAAATTTCATACATTCCTTTGCTTCTAACTGCTTTAAATTGAAATGTGGCTCTTAACGCGCTAAAATGTGCATGAACAAAATAGTTGAAAGCGGAAAAAATATACAAATTTCATAGGTTTTCCACTTTGAACACTTACTTTAATTTACTATTTCTAAAAAAAGTCATATTAAGTGCCATCACACGTTTTCTTTTTAATACACCGAAGTAACAAAAAGGACATGATGAATAATTTTAATTACATTTGTTCATTTTAAAATTCAGAGATGATGTCCTTATTTATTCCCTTTGGCAAATATTCTCTCTTCAACCATAAATTACATTTAAGAGTTTCCCTTATTACATGCAAGCTCTGAAGCCTTACTCTTCACACGCGCAATCCAATCTAATGTATTCAACACCATGAAGCGGAATAATTCCCTAGGAGCATAAAGATGTTTCCCAAACTCCCAAGGCCCCCACTTCAGCATTCACTTTTACAAGTGGCGGGGAGCAAGATATGTGTTTAATGTTTAAGTGACGAATGCCTTGTTCGGGACAAACTTTAATGACATCATGTGTTATAATTGCTGCGGTACTCAACAGGGGGTTTCAAAGAGTTAGGAATTTTGAATATCATTAATTAATTAAATTTCGGAAAAATTTCATAAATTACTTGAGCTGTAGCATTTGAAATGCAAAACTTATGCACAAACAGCTAAGGCGAAAACATTAATTTTAAAATTTTGCTATCAACATCTTTATTCAATTAAAAAGGTAATAATTTAAATTAGCAATTCAAAATAATGACTTTTTTCAAAGGAGGATAATATTCTTTTGAAAGCATTTTCATTATTCAAATGGAAATGAAATCCGCCCACCTTGCTTTAGATTCTTATTATATCATCCACTGGGACGCGTATTAAAATGCCATTTGTTAGCTGCCTAAGTTATCTATTACCTAGAAATTAAAGAAGAAACATGACATGTCATGCGCTAAAATATTTTCAGTCATTGATTTCGCTACAAGTTTCAATTGTTTAGTAAAACTAGTTATAATGTTAATAGTCTAAGGTCCCATCGCAGTTTATCTACGCTCATAGCGTACACTCATCACGTATATGTCAAATTAAAGTTGATTTCTTTCTGAACGTGATGCACTATGTCCGCCTATGTAAAAGTGCCCGAAACCTATAGGCAGCCCGGCCTAAACAGGTCACATGAATGTAGTATTTCTACACTCATAGCGTACACTTATGACTCATATATCAAATTGAAGCTAATTTTTTTCTGAAAGAGGTGCACTAAGGCTGCCTATGTAAAAGTGGCAGCAACCTCTAGGCAGCCTGGCCTGAAGCTTAGGGTCCAAAATTTCAAATGGTTATAAAAGACGGAAAAATCAGTCGATTCTTTTGCTTTTTTTACTAAAATTATTCTAAATGGGAGTATTTTTTCGAAAAAAATTGATGAACCTAAATTTCAAAAATTGCCGATATGGGGCGCTTTAGACTTTGGAGCTAAAAACAACTACTTTTTACCGTTTGTTTTCGTATTTTCGTAATTGATTCAAAGAGTCAAAACTCTAACTTAAATTTTGAGCCCAAAATATCAACTAATTTCCGGTTTTTAGTAATACACTAGGTGGCCAAAAGTATCCGGATACTTTCAAAAATTCACATTTTTACATATAGCTGGAGAAATAAGTGATCAATTGTTCTTTAACTTTAGTCATACAAAATATAGGCTTCACCGAACATTTCCAAGTTGAAATTAAATTACCCTTGCATTTGGGGGACGATAAGAAGGGGGGTCGAAAGAATAACCGCTTTTTGACCATAACTCTTTGAAAATAGCTCGGAATAAGCTATGCATTTCAGTAATTAATTAGCATACTATGTATAATTACTATACAAATTCAAATGAACGCACCACTCTTACTTCCGAAGATATGAAACATTTTTTAAAAAACGGCAATTTTATTTGAAGGGTTTTTGCTCATAACACGCAGAGTTTTTGATCAAACCTTATCAAAACTTCACGAAAGATGACAAAATACAAGAGAAAGAACATACTAAAACGGTTTTTAAAAATATTAAAAATCCGATGAGATATGAACGTGAAAAGGAAAAAAAAATTTCACGGCGCATGCGCGAACGACAGAAATTTATAACTACAAAAATATTGTAGCCTGGTATATACTGCATCTTATAAAAAAAGTTCCAGTTGAATATCATGAAAATTGAAAAAGATATCAGCGGTCTAGTGAGCTGTATTTCATTCATTCGCAGACAATACATACATAGTGAGGGTCTGTCCACAAAGAGCTATTTTTAAAATAAAGGTTATTTCGTCATCGTTCAAAATCAACGTTTCAGGGGGTCTCCGTATATTTGGCCACCTACTTATAAGGTCTTTTTGGCCGAATGGGCGAAATGTGACTTCTATGCCAAATATAAATTTTTAAACAGTATACAATTTAACATTGAAAAATATGCTCGATTGTACCCACACTATTGTGAATAACCCCTCTCCATTTATGATTTGACTGCATATGAATGAATTACAGCTCACTAGATCGCTGATATCTTTTTCAATTTTTACGATATTCAACTGGAACTTTTTTTATAAGATGCAGTATACACCAGGCTACAATATTTTTGTAGTTATAAATTTCTGTCTTTCGCGCATGCGCCGTGCAAAATTATTTCCTTTTAACGTTCATATCTCATCGGATTTTTAATATTTTTAAAAACCGTTTTAGTATGTTCTTTCTCTTGTATTTTGTCATCTTTCCTAAAGTTTTGATAAGGTTTGATCAAAAACTCTGCGTGTTATGAGCAAAAACCCTTCAAATAAAATTGACGTTTTTTAAAAAATGTTTCATATCTTCGGAAGTAAGAGTGGTACGTTCATTTGAATTTGTACAGTAATTATACATAGTATGCTATTTAATTACTGAAATGCATAGCTTATTCCGAGCTATTTTCAAAGAGTTATGGTCAAAAAGCGGTTTTTCTTTCGACCCCCCTTTTTATCGTCCCCCAAATGCAAGGGTAATTTAATTTCAATTTGGAAATGTTCGGTGAAGAATATATTTTGTATGATTAAAGTTAAAGAACAATTGATCACTTATTTCTCGAGTTATATCTAAAAATGTAAATTTTTGGAAGTGTCCGGATACTTTTGGCCACCTAGTGTACTCGGACCAAACGTCAAAAAATGTGTTTTTTTTTTGCTTTTCAACTAGTGCTTTTCATGTAAAAAAAATATTAAAATCACCTGATAATATTAAAATAAAATCAGATGAAAACTTTCGTAACTAAAAAAAAGAAAAAATTAATTTTTCCCCAACATTTTTTTACCTAGAAATTTTGTATTTTACAACTCAGAAAGTGTGCATTTAATTTTATTTTCACATTATTAGTCTCACCAGATGATTTTAATAATCTTTTTTACATGAAAGGACAAGTTAAAAAGCAGAAAAACACATTTTTTTGACGTTTGGTCCGAATATTGCTAAAAACTGGAAATTAGTTGATATTTTGGGCTCAAAATTTAAGTTAGAGTCTGAACTTTTTGAATCAATTACGAAAATATGAAAAAAAAAAACGGTAAAAAATAGTTGTTTTTAGCTCCAAAGTCTAAAGCGCCCCCTATCGGCAATTTTTGAAATTTAAGTTCATCAATTTCTTTCAAAAAAGTACTCCCATTTAGAATAATTTTAGTATAAAAAGCAAAAGAATCGACTGATTTTTCCGTCCTTTATAACCATTTGAAATTTCGGACCCTAAGCTTCAGGCCAGGCTGCCTAGAGGTTGCGGCCACTTTTACATAGGCAGCCTTAGTGCACCACGTTCAGAAAAAAAATAGCTTCAATTTGATATCTGAGTCATGAGTGTACGCTATGAGTGTAGAAATACTACATTCATGTGACCTGTTTAGGCCGGGCTGCCTATAGGTTTCGGGCACTTTTACATAGGCGGACATAGTGCATCACGTTCAGAAAGAAATCAGCTTTAATTTGACATATACGTGATGAGTGTACGCTATGAGTGTAGATAAACTGTGGTGGGATTTTAGACTATAACTAGTCTTTAAATTTTGTCTTGATGATGATGATTTTGTCTGATGAAATATTTTTTCTGCCAATTTCATACTCTATTCTTCGTCTTAACAGAACAGTTGAGTCCTTTGAGGCGAAATGCTTAAAAGTTTTTTTACAAAAAATGCACAGGAAAAAAAATGTCAAATTTTTTTTTTACATTTCGCCTCAAAGGACTCAACTGTTCTGTTAAGATAAAGAATAGAGTATGACATTGGCAAAAAAAATATTTCAATATGTTGTTGGCAGAGGAAGTTATGACCGTTTAAATATCGGTAAAATATGACATTTTTCTTACGCAACTAAAAGCACGTTGAACTTTCTTCGGTCATTTATACATTATTTTAAAGTGCTTACACTGGTCTTTCAAGCGACACTACTTTTGCCGTGGCAACTGAAATGTACAAGCTGTTTTCGGACCTCAAAAATGCAGAAAAACGTCAAAAATGCCTTGTTTTGAGGGCCTTCACTGACCTTACAGCAACAACTTACCTCACATTTAACATTCATTTTGTAAAATTTAAACCTTCTATATTCCATATACAAAAAGAAAATTGGAGTTCAACAGTTCCTGGTAAGAGTTTTGGCTCACGGCAACTTCCATGTCTTGAAAATCCGCTTGATTTTTGATGCCGCACCTTCAACTTAGGGGATCCATGAAAGCTAAACAACTCAACTTTAGAACAAAACATTCTGGATTTGGCCTTTCAATAAGATAATAAACATCTGGTATTTTTTTTGGAAAAAATCCGAGAGGTCATGAATCACAGGCGTGACACTCTCTCAGATTCTTGCTCTTAAAGCCATTTCGTTAAATAATTGCAAACTGGTATGACGGAGTTTATTGATTATCTTAGTAATTTTTTTACCACAGTAAATTTATTTTCACACAAGTCTAAACATGTCTGCACATGTCCGCAAGAAGTGAACTTAAACTATATTTTTAAAACACTATATTTTTTAAAATTTTCTTACGTGTTTTCTCAAAATTGAATTTATGATTTAATACAATACCTTACTTACGCCAGTAAATCCCAGTTGATGACGGGTAAAGAGGGGAATAGCTTACAGAAGCAGCACTCTAGAAATCAAATTAACGCTTTTTTATTTAAAAAAAAGTTTGACCTAGATATTAGAATTATGTACTGAGCGTCGTTGTCAATGCTACCCCTCTTCTTCCTTATGCTAGCCTGTACCATAGCCTATATTATTTTTATAATTTGTCTTTCATAGGCTAATTTCCTAGAATAGACTTTGTATTTATAAATTTAACACACTTTTCTACGAAACAAAGACCAAAACATTGATTTTTCTAACAGACTGGAAACAAAATAAGTGGTCTGTTAAAGTTAACTCGAAGCATAGAACAGCATAAACTGAAAATCCAGTCTTAACATCTGAAGTAATATTCTAATAGACAAAGTTGTTTTTTTAAACTAATAAATCAGAGACATTCCTGAAAAATAATAGGATTGAAATGCGCCTAACTTCTGGCGATTTTTGGCAAGAAAGGGGGGGGGGGAGTTTCCATCTAAAAGTCAGTTATTTTTTTTTTAATCTGAAAAATTTTTGAAGAGCTCAAAAACCTTTGCAACTAAAATCTGTCAAGTTTGTGAAATAATGGAGAACTCTTTCAAGAAAACGAAGAAATGTTTGAAGTTATAAGACAAGCTTTACATTCTCTTAATTTACCAGATGCGCTTCAAAAGAAAATATGACCGAAAGGCAAAATTGCATGAAGATAAAAAACAGTTTATTTTTCTGCGATTCTACAGAGATGCAGTGTACAGAAATTGTAATTATTGCCCTTATTTGGAGATAAGTCCATCCAAATGCCCGCAATGAAGCTCAGAGAAAAAGACCAAGTAAAGGACCTGAGTATATCATCGCATTTGTAGCAAAAATGTTTTGCACAACTGTTAGAAGGCTGCATTCCTGAAACTAGCAGAGATTCGTCAAAATCTTTCGCAAACATGCTGGTTTCTATCAAAAAAACTGGCGAAAATCCATGAAATAAAGAAACATTGTTGAGAAACACGCTGCGACCATGAAAATATTCGTACAGTGTTTTTGTGAAAACACTCCTCAAATATCTATCGCTTTCTTTGCTGTCCCTTGACTGATCTTTGCAATCTAATTAATGGTCTAATTCAGTGGTAATCTTTGAATATTACAACTTACTTTGGATGTTTATGTGAACCCGAGTTATGTAATTTATAGTTCGCCAAACAGCAATAGATAATGTTCCTATTCAAAGAAATTCTGTGGCAAGGTGGAAAGGTTATGCGACAGATAAACAAAGGCTGTTTTATCTTGACGACTGAAATAGTAACTCTAAACACCTTTTCTATTATATATATGTTTTGTTGTCTAAACAATGACCCTCATGCCTTTTATCCCTATTGTCATTTCATTTTATATATAGAAGCACTGTCGGATGAATCTATTTGCGTATACTTGAAACATTATGAAACATGTTATGCTTTCAGAATGTATTTTGCTGAATATTTATACTTTGGTACAATAGTAAACCTAGAGTGACTTTAACAAGAATAGCGCGTACTAAAATCTTCCAAATATTTAAGAATTTAAAGAGGAAACCTAGTTTTTAACTATTTAAAAAACTACTTGTGTAAAAAAATTCACCCTTACTTAAATATGAAGTGAATGCGAAATTCCAATCAAATTTTAACGTATAAACCAACTTTATATTATTTCTTTTTTCAAAGTTCTTTTTAAAGAATAAAGAAGAGCATAAGAAGGAGATCTGTTTTTAAACTTGTCGACGAATCAATGTGAATATTAATGTTTTAAGTGAGATAGACTGAAAAATAGATATAAGGCACATTGCACATTATTTTTCAATGTTAATACAATGTTCTGTTATTTATAAAATTTTTATTTAAAAAAAGCATCTGAATTTCATTGAGCTGAAAATCACATAGTAAAGTTTATTCACGTCCAAAAAAGGAAAAAAAAAACGATAAATAATCCTGCTCAGTCAAGAGTAGTAAACCACATTCGTAGAAATATAATGAGACATTTTACCCTCTCCACCAATTTACCATTATTCCCTCTTTTCGTCATTCTCGTGTGTAACATTGATTAATCGTTTGCAATATTAATTTGATTGGAATACCAATGTCCTGTCTGCATTCGTAGGTGCGAGACACACATAGAACAACAACGTTAGTTAGAAATCAGTTGAGATTGTTTCTTTACGGAACAGATGTCAAAGCTTCAAAAAAAAAAAAAAACCTTTGAAATGAAATGCCACCAGTGTAAATTCCAGTGTAAATGTCATATATTAAATCTGACGAAAAGTAGAACTTGTCGGGACTCGTTTAAAAAATCTGATGTTTTTCTCTGTTTCAAGGATGCGAAGTGTAAAAAGTGCAAGCTTTAAAAAGTTGTGTTTTATTTATGACGTTCGCGCATTAAATTTCATAGATAATATTTGTTAGGATTATTTATTTCGAACGCACATTTAGTCTAAAATCTTTATTTGCATATTATTTTCATTTAGTGCATAAGATACCACTGTTTGAACTGAAATGAAGACAAATATGCAAATTATCATGCTATAAATACAAGTTTACTGTATCGGTGGTGTTACTACGTGAGCTACGAAGTTGGTAGTTATATTTGTTTATGTTCGTGTACATTAGTATAATAAAAATATTCTTGAATTATGCCTCATCTGTCAACTTTCACTAGGGTGGATATAAATTATACACACCGCTGTTTACGGATATTAACTTCTACAATACTTAACTGTCTCAAAATGTGTTGTTATCGTTACTAATTGATCTCCTAACATAACCGACAGAACCACCATAATAGCGAATAGTGCGTTTTTGGAAATAAGAGTGAAAATGGCATTTTTTTGTTTGCAATTATTGATGTATTAAAAAAAAATATCTTATTAGCAATTCAAAAAGCAATTCAAATATATTAGTAGCAATTCAAAAACAGGCATAATTCAAAATCACTAATTTTTGAGGAAGGTCGTTTTTGAAAAGAATGAGCAACATATACTTATTGCTCTTGAAGGCTCTGTATTTATTCGGCGGTGGGATCAGCGTCAGGAAAAAAAACAGAAACAAATATTTTCCACAATTTTTATGCGGTTCAAGAGCAATACATGACGGATTATTTTTTTAAAAAAATAAAAGAAACAAACTCCACGTCGTTATTTTTCTTTCTATGAGGGAACATCCCCTCTCCCCTCCCCACCTTCCTCTCAGTCAACACATGAAGTTAATTTCAGTACAAATACACAAAAATAAGAAAAGTTTTTAGCACTTTTCTGTGATCCATTTTTTCCATCCAAAATACATTTCCATAAAATAAAATATATATTTACATTTTATTTACATCAAAGAGCACGCTGATGCAACATATAACCCACTTTAATTCCTCTATTGTTCTTTACTTGTAGTTAGACATATATACGAAACCTCGTGGATATTTAAATTCCAAGCAATTAATAAAGATGAACAAAGGAATGGGACTTTTGTGATAAATGAGATCCTTTCCAGAAAGTGTTAACGACATGACGTATGCTAATTGCAAAGAGACAAGCGATACAGAACGTTAGGGAACAGAGCACTAAGTTTTGATTAGTGGTAGGTCTTTCTATTTACTTTAGCTCTGAGTATTCGTTTCACGAGTTGATTAATTGCAGCATTTGTTTACCAGATTAGTTTAGAAAGAAATATGCTTACTTTGATTTAAACCTAAACAGAAAATCCTTTAAGTCTTTTTTTTCTGAGGATTGTTTTCTGTAGATGTGTGTGAGCGTTTAATTTGTTTTGATAAACCACAAAAGGAAGTCTATTTATTTTTTACTTCTTTTATGTTCATCGTTAATCTCTTGCGACAAAGTTACAAATGCACTTTTAGACCACTTCATGAATTTTTCACACATGTAAGTATGTAATCACAGATATGACGTCATTTTCTTTCCAATATGTTTCTAACAATCCCATGCTTTAAATTAAAAACACCTGAAACTTTACTTGTTTTCAAATCAATAAATACCTTAAAGAGCAACAAATCTTTCAACTTATTAGGATCCGAGAAAGAAAAATATTTCGGTAATTATCAAGCCGAATAAAGTACTTAATCGTATCATGCAAAATTGAATTTAATTATGCAAACTATTGGTAGTTGTTAAAAGCTACTTTTTTCAGCTTTAAAAATATGAGATAAAAACTCCATCTTATACATTAAATAAATTCATTATTTGCTTTTTATTTGGCGAATAAGAGAGATTGACTTCGTGAATCGGGAGACTGAAATTTAATATAGCTTATAAAGCCGGGGATTTTGCCTTTTCGGCAAACTTACTGACTAAAAAGTGAAATTTCAAAAATAAAAAAAATCATGAAAATAAGTTTTAGGAACCAATCGTTGAAATCAAAACGTGTTTTAATAAGAAAAACACAAGTAAGTTATATTAAAAAAAAACATTTATTACGCATGACAAATTCAAGGTTATTCTTTTAAGGTAGATAATTTTGTGTTTATAATTTTTCCCCCTCACACCGAATTCTCAATTTTCTCTTTTTATATGCGTCTCCCCTCAAAGTAGTACTAAGTGGTCTAAATATTTTCGTTAAAACGGTATTCCGATAGTTAATGCTCCGGCAGCTTATTTATGCCATCCACAGACTGCAGTTTTGCTCTTACAAACTCGCCATTTTGGAATAGGCAGTAATCGCGCTGGAGGCAAATATACGAGGGGTAACAAGAAAGTAAGGTCTCCTATTTTTTTGATACAAAATGATATTTATTTACTAAGTATGATACACCGTTTGAAAGGCCAGGATCTTGGCTATTTTTCAACATATTTGCCATTTTTTTCCAACACCTTCCGTATTCGCGCGTTGTACTTTTCTATGCCGGTATTTCCGTCCACTTCGCGCAGCCAGGTGTTGACCTCTTTTTGAACCTCCGCGTCCGACGCAAACTTCTTCCCTCCGAGATGTTTTTTTAGGGCGGGGAACAAGTGGTAGTCATTTAGTGCCAGGTCGGGACTGTAATCAGGGCCAAAGCGACCCTGGACCTAATCAGGAAATTTGGCTGGGAAATCATTGATCACCCTGCCTACAGTCCCGACAGGCCCCAAGTGACTATCACTTGTTCCCCACCCTAAAGAAAAACATCTCGGACGGAAGAAATTTGCGTCGGACGCGGAGGTTCAAAAAGTGATCAACACCTGGCTGCGTGAAGCGGACGGAAAGTGGTACGATACCGGCATAGAAAAGTACATCGCTCGTTGGTGTTGGAAAAAAATGGCGATTATGTTGAAAAATAGCCGAGATCCTGGCCTTTCAAACGATGTATCATGCTAAGTAAATAAATGTCATTTTGTATTAAAAAATAAATAGGAGACTTTATTTTCTTGTTACCCCTTGTAGAAAGGAATGTAGAGCAATTTTGGAACGTTGGAGGCAAATAATTATAGAAGCTAGCACTCTTAGCTTGTGTAAGAAGTTTTCTGCCTGCAGTTCGGTTACTGTCTATTCCAGACATATGAGTTGTAAATTGAACGAAACTGTAGTCTCTGGATTTCTTAACTGAGCTGTTCGGTGCATTAAATGTGGTTCTTTCACCTGATAGTCTGTTTACCTGATAGATGAAGTTTTTCCAAAAATTCTTTTATATTGCTTTTGTTCTTGACGCACATAAAATTCGTTTTCATAGTCTATCTCATATTTAAATTAACTATTATGCATAGTGTTAAATTGCATTTATAAATATCCTTTTTTAGTTATGAAATCAAATAATATATAGCACGCTAAATAATATTTTTTAGAAACGCTGTATATCTTATTCACAATCAAGTACGCTTTTTTTTTTCTTTTAAATGGGGCTGCAGAAGAGGTACAACCCTTTTGCAAACCTAATGCGATCCACCAATTACGCATCCACTCTTTCACGTAGCGCCAGAATCGGCGGAATGCCATTGCCACGAGAATTTTGACGCCTAGTGCCGCCAGATAAGGGCACCTGGGCTCTTTTTGATGCGAAAGAGCACTAGGATTTAATTTTGCCTAGGGATATTCAAAGTCAAACGAATACCCCAAGGGATCTTTTACGATAATCATACGACATAGGCTTCGAGGATTTCCCGCATCTTGAAAATGGCCAACTCGAGGATCGAACCCGGGTTATCGGCGCGGAAAGCCGACGCTCTACCACCACGCCACGCAATCGGCTAGTACGCTTTATTTTGCCTGCAACATTTTCTCTCCTTTCAGAGCCCACCTCTTTAAATAATGACGTGCGTTTGATTACAATTAGATACTTCGATGATATTGTGGTCCGTAAATTTAAACAAAATGTTAGCAACCTTAAGGTTAATAAAGTGTATGCAAAATTCCGTGAATATTTGATGCTATTTTTACGTTAGCACAACATTCTATTGTGTGTAATAGTTTAGTTTATTCTCAGAACAAGCTGTATTTTTCAAATAGTAATAATAATAATAATGATTACAAAAATAATAACAAATAAAATACATATCACTGACAATTATCAATCTTCCGTTGAATAATACGCCGAAAACATATCCAACAAAATAAACATACGAATCTTTTAAATGCAATAAATACTTTTCGTTAATAATGCAAACATTTTTTCTAACTATTAAAAAAATTTAAGTATTCTCATAAAACTGAAATTTTAGGATCATTATTTTTTGGTAGGTTATTTTTGAAAAGGAAAGGAATAGGATGAAAAATCCGCTGTTCTAAAAGATACGTATAAACGAACATGCTTGTTATGCAGCTAAGAAAATATGCCCAAATACAGCATTACATGCATTTTCGAGAATAAACATATACCTCAAGCCATTAATATGCGGGAAAAATATATTTATCTCTTCTAGTCTTTATTTGTTATCTGAGGAAAACTTTGGAACAAACACGACGCGTTATAAAAACAAACAATGTCAGTAAATGTATAAGATTTTTAGTCAATAGCTTAAGGTATTTGTAGTAGTTTATCACTGGTTTCGAGTAATATTTTTGAGTTAAGTTCGCTCTGAAATGTTGTCATGTTTACATATATTTCTCTTCTTGAAACATCGGTCCCCTCTCCTTTTTTTGTTTAGGTGGACGCTTTCTGTGAAATGAATGCTTTCTGTGAAAGTAAACTTATTGAAATAGAGATAAGACGTTTAACCCAAACCCATCCCTTTTTGATTTATTTGAGTTCTAAAAATGGCATTGTTTTTTAATGTCACATATATCGCACATCCAAAATTAAAGGGGCACATCTCAAACAATGCATTTTCTTCAAATATCTTTAAAGAGCATACAGTAGTACACCTTACATGAGAAACTGACTCATTTTTTTCTAGAGTTAACAGTCGCAGCTAAAAAGCAACTTATGCCCTTATCATTCTGTCGATTCTGCCGATTGTGAAAGGAGAATTAAGTTTGAAAGGGGTACATCTTTGAAAATTAGAGTTCGCCGAGCGTCATTGGTGCAAATTATGGTTAGTATTTTTTTTTTTTTTACCACTTAAGAAAACCGTAATTTTGATTTGTTTTAAAATGACAATCGTTTTAATTGTTTGTTATTAAGTATAAATTGTTTGTGCACAAGTAATTTATGAAGGGTTCCTTTTTTTAGAACAAGACGAATAGTATTATGTAGCCTAGCGTCAAATCATTAGGAATTAAAATTTGGTTTAATACCGTTCTGAAATGAAACAGCGATATGTAGGATAAGTCACAACAAGAACTTCAAAAAAAAAATTAAAGGGTTTATATTAGGGTGGGCCGAAAAAACACTTTTTTTTTATTTCGAATTTGTAATAGCGCGGAAAAGTTGCGAATTATGAAGACAAAAAGAAGGAAAAAAAAATATTGAATTCGGTTGATATCTTCCGATCGCGCATAAGGCCTAAAGTTTGACAAAAAATGAAAAAACTTCATTTTCGCGATTTTTTTTCAAATTTTTGAATTGGATGTTTTCGAAATGTAATAGTGCGGAAAAGTAGCTAATTGTGAAGACTAAAAAAAGGGAAAAAAAATTATCGAAATCCATTGAAATCTTCCGATCGCGCATAAGGCCTTAAATTTGACAAAATATGAAAAAAACTTCATTTTTGCGATTATTTTTGAAAAATTTTTGAATGAGATGTTTTCATAATTTTTTCGCGCGGAAAAGTTGATATTTATGAAGACAAAAAGAGGGATAAAAAAAGAGGAAAAAAAATTATCGAAAACGATTAATATCTTCCGGTCGTGCCTAGGGCCTAAACTTTGACAAAATATGAAAAAACATCATTTGTGCGATTTTTTGTTTAATTTTTTGAATTAGATGTTTTTGTAATGCAATACTTGTAACGTTTGCTAATATAGCCTTAAAACATTGTGTTTTGATTTTGTTTTGGTCAGTTAATATCTTCCGGTCGCGCATTAACCCCAAAATTACCCAAAATAATAATTTAAAAAAAAGTTATTTTTACGCGTTTTTGGTTTTTGATGAATAATTTTTTGTGAAACAACCGTATTTTTTTGAGACAGACTGACAATAAGATAGAAAAACAAACTACCACAAGTTCAGTCGATAATTTTCAGTTGCGAAAAGCCTTAGAAACTCTCATGCGTAGACGTCGGGCAGCAATCCAGGCAATGTCGCTCGCCTGGCAACGGCTCTCTTCCACTCCATCGCCGCCTTCCTAGGACCACTTCAGCTGTCTGCCTATATTGTTTTTTCAGTCTGCGTTTCTATGTACTAATCGCAGTGTACTATTATTTAGTTCAATCTAGCTGTTTTCATTTTGAAATGCTTGTAGTCTTCTGTAATGATGTAGTTTTCTGCTCTGTGTGAACTTATATGTTTATGTGTGAACTCGGTGCTTTAACGAAAAAGTTATACAATTGCCGAGCCAAATAACAAGACAATTACTCTAATAACAAGACAAATATTTGGCTGCCCCCCTTTTGGTACTCCAAAATAACTGCCATCAAACAAGCCGTCCACTGGCAAGGACATCATTAGGTGCCGTACTCAAGGAAGGTTAAATTTGGCCCTAGAAATTAATAATGGTGTCTTCGCCAGTAGGCAGTTAGTTTGATGGCAGTTCTTTGGAGTGCAAAAAGTGGGGCGGCTAAATATTTGTCTTGTTATTAGAGTATTTGTCTTGTAATTACATAACTTTTTGTTAAATCACAGAGTCCACACACAGCAGGAAACTACATCATTACAGAAGACTGCAAGATTTTCAAAATCAAAACAGCTAGATTGAACTAAATAATAGTACACTGCGATTACTACATAGAAGCGCAGACTGAAAAAACAATATAGGCAGACAGCTAACATAGTCCTAGGAAGGCGGTGATGGAAAGACAGCCGTAGCCAGGCGAGCAACGTTGCCTGAATTGCTGCCCAATGTCTGCGCATGAGAGTTTCTAAGGCTTTTCGCAACTGGATAACATCGACTGAATCTGTTTTAGTTTGATTTTCTATAAATTGTCATTCGTCTCAAAAAAAATACGTTTTTTTCACAAAAAATTATTCATCAAAAACCAAAAACGCGTAAAAAGTAACATTTTTCAATTATTATTTTGGGTGATTTTGGGGTTAATGCGCAACCGGAAGATATTAACTGACCAAAACAAAATCAAAGCACAATGTTTTAAGGCTATATTAGTAAACGTTACAAACTATTGTATTACGAAAACACCTAATTCAAAAAATTAAACAAAAAAATCTCAAAAATGATGTTTTTTCATATTTTGTCAAAGTTTAGGCCCTAGGCACGACCGGAAGATATTAATCGATTTCGATAATTTTTTTTTCCTCCTTTTTATCCCTCTTTTTGTCTTCATAATTATAAACTTTTCCGCGCGAAAAAATTATGAAAACATTTCATTCAAAATTTTTTCAAAAAAAATCGCAAAAATGAAGTTTTTTTCATATTTTGTCAAATTTTAGGCCTTATGCGCGATCGGAAGATATCAATGGATTTCGATAATTTTTTTTCCTTCTTTTCGTCTTCACAATTACATTTCGAAAACATCCAATTCAAAAATTAAAAAAAAAAAAAAAAAAAATCGTGAAAATGAAGTTTTTTATTTTTTGTCAAACTTTAGGCTTTATGCGCGATCGGAAGATATCAACCGATTTCGATAATTTTTTTCCCCTTCTTTTTGTCTTCATAATTCGCAACTTTTCCGCGCTATTACAAATTCGAAATAAAAAAAAGTGTTTTTTCGGCCCACCCTAGTGTATATGCCGATTCCCATAAGAATAGCTATTTTGATATGTGCCCCTTTCATTCTCCACGAAAATGAAGAATGAAAGGGGCACTTCTCATTAATTACTGACTTATTTAAAATTGGCCGGGAAACGCACACCATAGTCACCTAGCAGAACTTTTAATCAACCAAGCAATGAAAGTTTGGATAGTTATAATTATTTATTAGAGCCAGGGCAAGGATTTAAAAAAGTTTAAATTTTCAAATGGACTTTTCTCAAAACAGCTATTTTGATATGTGCCCCTTTCATTCTGGATGTGCGATGTGTTTATGTGTGCTAACTGTTGTCTAAACTGCTTGACATACAGACCCAACATGGAAACACTTTCACGCCGATAAAGGATCTAATTGTAAGGTGATTTTGTATAAAAACTAATGAAATAAGCTCCTAATATAGTAGCACTACAACAAATTATGCACACAATATATCATCGGTGCTTATGATTAAGAACATACGTTTATTTAGAATAAACTGAGTGATCTAACCAAATTTTTACGAAACATTTTCTATTGATGGAAAAGGATTTCTGCAAATCATCGTGAGGTCGCTTTCAACTTGAAAGTGAAATCACACATACGATAGTATAATGCGAAAATATAATGCGATAGTATAATGCGAAGTTATTCCTCAGATTATACAATCTAGAGACGAGGAAATGATAAAATAGGAAAATTTAAGTTTAAATTAATGTAGTGTCAAAGTGGAATTGTTTAAGCCACTAAATCATGCAAAATGTAATAACAGACTAACATGTTAATTTTTCAACAACATTTAAATTTATTGAACATTACCTTAAGTAACATATTTTAAACAAATTTTCTTGACGTTTTTCCCATGTAATTTTTTGTAACTAAGCATACGTGTCATTAAGCAGTTACTTTAAGTTAAAACGAGTTTTGTGCACAACACTTGAAATACCCTTTTAAAAATAAACTCATTTCGATAACTAATCGTTTACAACTGAAACGATTTTATGTTAATTGCACTCTATAGTCCTACATATGAAACAAGTTTTTTAAATTTTGCATCACTTTAGATGCTTAAACACAATAAACTTGAAATTAAGAATCTGAAAGGGTTTGTCCTAACATTTATAGCAATGTAAAAACAAACAACTTTGAATCTAAAACTGTTTTCTTTCTTAAACTTTTAAATTTAAAATAAGTCGACCCTAAACGAAATTCCTTCTTTGATGCATTTGAAACATATTGAGCGATTCCATACCAAATCACCGAAAAAAAAAAGTTGGTCGCACGACCGACTCGGATTTTTTTTTAATTTGGTACACAGATTGATGGTATAGAGGTATGAAAAAGCCCAAAAGGAAAGTTACCTGCTCCACTTATTTTCTGAGATACATGCCCTCAAAGTTTGTCCGCCACGTCAAAATACTAAAAAAGTGATGTCATTTAATCATTTTTTATAAAAAATCGTACTCATGCAAAATAAAAGTGTTAGATATCTATGGAAACTAGTTACTTCAGGCATTCTGAAAAAAAATTCTAGAACGTTCATAATGAAAATTGCCAGGTACAGGGCTCTTTGAAGTTGTCACCACAAAAACTTGATTTTGCAGATTTTGCTAAAATTCAGGCATTTATTACAAAAAAAGGCAGACAAAACCAAAGGTTTTCTCACTTTCTGGTAGTGTACAGGTCCTCCCTGTAAATTGCTACGCAATAAATTTTTTGGGTTTCTCACTCCTTCTTGGAAATATTTTAGCTTAAAGATAAGCCGTAAGGCAAAAAATGCGTTTTTGGCCATCTTGGCAGCCATTTTTCTCATAAAGGGGGAGCAGTAGAAACTTTAATTTTTTTTTTTTAAACAAGCCACTGATATGTTAGCTATTCACAGGAAAAGAGTTTACTTTTGGTTATTTCTCCCATTAAGAAATATCCTGCTGACAGTATATGCATGTTTTTCGCGACGACCATATGCTTTTGTTCCCCCTCTCATGGACTTAAAATTAATTAAACCAAAAAATAATGATATATTTATTATTAGCTGTATTATCTACCCAATATGTCATGAAATTTAATTTATTAAATCATTGAACAATAAATTAGATAATTGATGAAAAAAAAAAAAAGTATTTCTCTGATGCCTGAGCATTATGCATTCATAATTATAAAGCACTAAATACTTTCTTGAGAAATTAATTAACATGAATGAGCTCTAAATATTTATATTATAAGCAATACCCAATCTTGTGATTGGGATACTCCTGCTTTTAATTGAAGAATTTCTTGAATATCACATGAATATCAGGAAAATAAATGAGGTCTTTTCGTTTGATGTAGGATATTTTATGACAAATTTCATTTGATGGGTTACTAACTGAGCATGGTGATAAAGAGCTATTAATTTCAGCATCGAATTCCATTTTACCTTATTAACAGTTAAATATTTACAAAACAATTAAATAAATAATTTAATATAAAGCCATGCTTGAAGGATTAAAATTAGTGCAACTAATTTATTCCCATACTGATCTTTACAAAATTGACATGCGTTGAGCACTGATAAGAACTGACAAGAAAAAGTTTACTCACTAAAATATTAGTTCACAGATACTATAAAGCATACATTCTATTTTCCACAAAATAATACTGCAACAAAGAACAAGGGTATCCTCCTGTTTATAGCCATCAATCAGGAACATCGAATCACACGATTGGGTATTGCCTATGAGATAAATATTCGAAGCTCCTTTATTTTAATTGATTTTTCAAGAAATTCTTTAGTACCTACCCCTTTATACCCTTGTTCTTTGTTGCAGTATTATTTTGTAGAAAATAGAATGTACGCTTTATTGTATCTGTGAACTAGTATTTTAGTGAGTAAACTTATTCTTGTCATGTCTTATCAGTGCTCAACACATGTCAGTTTTGTAAAGATCCGTATGGGAATAAATTAGTTGCACTAATTTTAATTCTTCAAGCATGGCTTTATATTAAATTATTTATTTAATTATTTTATAAATATTTAACTGTTAATAAGGTAAAATGGAATTCGATGCTGAAATTAATAGCTCTTTATCACCATGCTCAGTTAGTAACCCATCAAATGAAATTTGTCATAAAATATCCTACATCAAACGAAAAGACCTCATTTATTTTCCTGATATTCATGTGATATTCAAGAAATTCTTTAATTAAAAACAGGAGTATCCTAATCACAAGATTGGGTATTGCTTATAATATAACTATTTAGAGCTCATTTATGTTAATTAATTTCTCAAGAAAGTATTTAGTGCTTTATAATTATGAATGCATTATGCTCAGGCATCAGAGAAATACTTTTTCTTGTTTTCATCAATTATCTAATTTATTGTTCAATGATTTAATAAATTAAATTTCATGACATATTGGGTAGATAATACAGCTAATAATAAATATATAATTATTTTTTGGTTTAATTAATTTTAAGTTCATGAGAGGGGGAACAAAAGCATATGGTCGTCGCGAAAAACATGCATATACTGTCAGCAGTATATCTCTTAATGGGAGAAATAACCAAAAGTAAACTCTTTTGCTGTGAATAGCTAACATATCAGTGGCTTGTTTAAAAAAAAAATTAAAGTTTCTACTGCTCCCCCTTTATGAGAAAAATGGCTGCCAAGATGGCCAAAAACGCATTTTTTTGCCTTATGGCTTATTTTTAAGCTAAAACATTTCCGAGAAGGAGTGAGAAACCCAAAAAAATTATTGCGTAGCAATTTACAGGGAGGACCTGTACACTACCAGAAAGTGAGAAAACCTTTGGTTTTGTTTTCCTTTTTTTGTAATAAATGCCTGAATTTTAGCAAAATCTGCAAAATCAAGTTTTTGTGGTGACAACTTCAAAGAGCCCTGTACCTTGGTAATTTTCATTATGAACGTTCTAGTATTTTTTTTCCGAATGCCTGGAGTAACTAATTTCCATAGATATCTAACACTTTTATTTTGCATGAGTACGATTTTTTATAAAAAATGATTAAATAACATCACTTTTTTAGTATTTTGACGTGGCGGACAAACTTTGAGGGCATGTATCTCAGAAAATAAGTGGAGCAGGTAACTTTCCTTTTGGGCTTTTTCATACCTCTATACCATCAATCTGTGTACCAAATTTAAAAAAAAATCCGAGTCGGTCGTGCGACCCCCATTCGGTGATTTGGTATGGAATCGCTCTATTTTAAAAATAACAAAAATGTAATAGGCTAAAGTAAAATAAAATGAAAGCACAAGCATATTAAAATTTATATATGTCAGTTTTAACAACATTTGTTATGACAAGTTCCAATAGGACAAGAGGGTAGAGTTGCAATAATTAATAAAATACTGATAACTGATTGCGGTAATTCTAAGGTTTAAGCACTCTCCAGTTATGTTGTGAAGTATGTAGAAGGCCAAAAGTCATTCGCCATCAAATAGGCGTTGCAAAGGCGTGGTTCAGTCTTTTAGTTATTGGCACATAGTCTTGATATTAAGACATAGGCGTGGTTTGTTTGAGAAAGTTATTTTTCTTTCTGCTTTCTGCAGACGGCTTTTCCAGCAATATGATTTCCTTTTTATCCTTTCGTCTTGAATTTTTAATTAATGGTATTTAGGGCATGATCGTAATAACCCTCTAAACGCCCTAGCATTTGCTTTAAGAATGTCAGGAAAAATTTGTAAAACATTTTTAATTGCTTGATTTCTTATAAAACTGTGGTCCACATTTTAAAATATTATAAAACAACCGTTTTTATAATATTTAAAAATTATTTATGAAATTGGTTAAAAAATATCAAAGATATTGTCTTTTCAATACACGTATTAATTAAACATTTTAACTACTTTATTATGTTTTCAATATGCGAAGAAAAAATGTTAAAAAATGCATTAATATTAATATAAAAAGCATGTGGGATACAAGTGCAAACTGTACGCTATAAATTTGCTTTAAAAGTGGCAGTTATTACTATTATTTACAATTATAATTTATTGAATGTTTATTTTTTTTCATAGGACAGAAAGATCCATATTATTTTTTTGTGTGTGTTTTCTATATGCGACTTAACATGCTTTTTGTAAAATTTGCGTGAAATGACTTTTTAATTCAGTTGGAAAGTACGTTAATCCACTCTTTGAGGCATGGGTTTTCATTCCTCTTTATGTGATAGGCATAAGCCTGCACATGCCTGTTTACAAAAAGGGAGAAACATATTAAACAACGTTTATCAATATTTTGACAAAACGTTTGCTGTTTTTCATTATTTTATTCCGAGCTGAATTATTTTGTTCGATATAAGTACCCCGTATTTAGAAAATTGTCCTTTCGAATATTAATCCTGCACTTTAAAAAAGAAAATCTATCGTGTAGGTTTAGAACATTAAAACTGGTGCTTTAGATTTTGAACAATAATTTTGCCTCCAAAAAAGTTTTTAAAAGTAATTGACATTAAAATTGTCCGTTTTGTGTGATCAGGTAATTCCATTGTTTGCAAAATGCAAAGACTTGCAAAAAAAAAAATAAGAAACCAAAGTGCAACAGATTAATTTTTATTAACGTTTTGTTATTTCACAGTATCCCTCCATTTTCCTTTGAAAATGAAGCACCTTCGTAAGAATTTTTTATTAAATAGCATGAATTCAGACTTTTCAAGGTCGTGAAAAATTTGTTAAGCTACAAATAACAAGATAACCGAAGCCTTTTTATATTGTGTTTCCTTCGGCCGAATTATTGGGTCATTTAAAAAGCCCTCGCTCTTTTTTCTAACCTGATGGTTTGACGCATATATTTCGAGCAACACTAATCCAATTGCGTTATATGAGTATTCGTTTGAAAGGTGGCATTTCAGGCTACCTTTTTGTGACCACGTTCAAGTATTTCGCCAATCGAGTAAAAAATTATAGCGCTTTAAAAATGACTGAAATATCTGAAAAATACGGTAGGTAATGCTTTTTCACTGTAAAAAAGATAACGCCACAAGAACGGCCGATGTTTTTTTAAAAAGGTTACGTAAGGATGCAATGAGTGAACGCCGTAAAACAAGAGGTAGGGTAAGTGCTCCAGTAGTCGGCCATTTAAGAGATCTTTTGTGGATCTTGGCTAACCTAGAACTATCAGCTATCAATACAGCAACAAAAACATGGTAAAACTTTAGAATGAACCTTTCTGATAGTGAATCACCTACTTGTTTCAGAAAATAAAAAACAAATTATGTTAAAATACAAGCTGTTGTCAACACTAGTAAATGCACCAGTAGTCGGCCACAGAAATCCAGTGCTCGGCCACGTTGAATCCAGTAGTCGGCCACTTCATTTTCATTGATCTTATCTGATATAGGGGGTTGAATTAAAAAAACAAAACAAAGGGAAGCTTACAACGAACCAGACCCGTCATTTGGGGGGTCAGGAGGGGGTGTCAATTGCCCCCCCCCCTCGGTTTTGAGAAATTAGTTAATTAATAGAGAAGTGGGCGTGGTGTTTGCTTTTTCCGATGAAATTGCATTGTTTGCACCCTTCATTTGGGGGTCAGGAGGAGGGTCAATTGCTCCTCCCCCCCGGTTTTGAGAAATCAGTTAAATAATATATAAGTGGGCTTGGTGTTTGCTTTTTTTCCGATGAAATTGCCTTGTGTTTGCACCCTTTGTCCCCCCACCCCCTCTAAAAACGTGAAATGATGGGCCTGAAGCAATGCATTATACTTAGTCTGGTCATATATTTCGTGATAGCTCTGGTACTCAACTTGTGCAGATAATCATGTTAGTGTACTTCTTGATACACCATGTGCTTTACTTATTTCTCTAATTATCAATATACCATTATTAATTTTAGACAGTACAATTAGCACAGAATTCTCGGGACGTTAATGTTTTTATACTTTAACTGCCTAAAAACAGTTTTATCTTAAAAACTCGGGTTAAAAATGTATTTTTTTCTGAATAAACGTCTAAAAATATGTCTATATCAAAAAGGAAATAATTTAAAACATCAAAAAAAGCTTCATAAGGGTATGAGTATAAAAGGCGCAACACTTTTTTCTCAACATACTTGGCTCCCCTCCATCCCTTTTCTCAATGTTTCACAATTTAAGCTTCCCTCCCCTACCACACTATAACACACAAGCAAATTGTTATTAAGGAGTTACAGTTGAATTATAACTAAAATTTAATATTCTTCCTGCGAAATGAATTTATTACCAAATGACGTCTTAGTTTTATACCACGGGCAAAGCCGTGCGGGTACCGCTAGTTGTTACATAAAATGCTTTTGTGCGAATTAAAATATGAAAACTCATGTTTCTTGTTATCCCCCCCCCCCCGCCTGCCGCAATCTGTCACAGTTTAATTAACCACCCCTTTCTCTTGTTAAACCCGGACACCGTTTTAAGACGATCTCCAGAAATAAACGATTTAATTTTGTATTGTGATATAAGAGATAAACGATAAAATAAATGTTGTTGCAACAAAGTATTACGTATTGCGTATACGTAGTTTGGGCTTAAAAGAAAGTTAAAAAAAAAGCTTCGGAAGAAAAGAATTTCAGCAGTACTTACTAAAGATGCAAGAAGGGACAAAATAAACGAAGTTTAGATAAAATGTACAAAATGTACTTGCGGAAGTAAAAAAACAGGAATAGTTTTGTAGTGAACAGCAGTTTTTAGTAATAATGACCAAAGAATCAAGAAATGAAAAACCGCTCTGTTGTTTATGTAAACATAAAGACGTAATAATAGAAGAGTCGACACAATTCATGACCAATAATCACGTCGGCACTTAACTGGTTCACATTCATTAGAGCGGAATTTCAACATACGGAACATAAAACTAAAACTGTAGTTTCAGAAATGTGTGTGATTGCTTCCAAAACTATGCAACTAAAAATACATTCAAAAATGCTCTGAAAGGAATCTCCATCAAGGCTTCATCTAGCACAGAATGTTCCACTGAAGCAAGTTTATTTGTTTTAAACTAATTGAAGTAAGATGAAATAAGAAAGTAAATGGAACTCGGGATGTCATTAAAGTAATCTTACAGCTTTCGACATGAATATTAGTAAACAAGGAATAACATTGAAAACAAACCAAAATTTAGTTTGCAACAATGTAACCATGTAGTTTTGAAATTAACTCGGCACAATTCTAATCCTCTAGCGAAGAAAACTCAAGAAGTCAAATATTTGGGGTAAATCACTAGTGAAAATGTACAACATTTGAAACAATTATCCTAAATAGAGCACAGGGGTCTTGAACCTTTGGTAAAGCAAAAAGTTAAGCATAATAGCAAAAGAAAGAATAACTACATGCTTGGCACTCATTAAATAACTTGAACCTATGTAACTATTGAAGTAATGCATCTTATCTCCTATAATTGGGGAATGTTTATTAACTGCCGAATAAGTATCAATAGAAGTCAAATCACTCGTTTCGCCAATTTCATTAGTTTAAGATAAAATTTGATAAGAAAAACTATCAAAACACTATTTGATAACAACTAGAAGAGTATTAAAACTTATAATCTTAACTCCACGTATGCGTATTTAAAAATCTCTTATTTAGAATTTTTAATTAAATTTACAGCACTAGGAGCATTAAAATGTCGAAATGGTGGTCAAAAGAAGTTAAGACATTTAAGAAGTTAAGACATTATTTTTTTAAAGATAAAAGAAACAAACTCCACGTCGTTATTTTTCTTTCTATGAGGGAACATCCCCCCTCCCCCTCCCCACCTTCCTCTCAGTCAACATATGCAGTTAATTTCAGTACAAATACACAAAAATAAGAAAAGTTGTTAGCACTTTTCTGTGATCCATTTTTTCCATCCAAAATACATTTCCAGAAAATAAAATATATATTTGCATTTTATTTACATCAAAAAGCACGCTGATGCAACATATAACCCACTTTAATTCCTCTATTGTTCTTTACTTGTAGTTAGACATATATACGAAACCTCGTGGATATTTAAATTCCAAGCAATTAATAAAGATGAACAAAGGAATGGGACTTTTGTGATAAATGAGATCCTTTCCAGAAAGTGTTAACGACATGACGTATGCTAATTGCAAAGAGACAAGCGATACAGAACGTTAGGGAACTGAGCACTAAGTTTTGATTAGTGGTAGGTCTTTCTATTTACTTTAGCTCTGAGTATTCGTTTCACGAGTTGATTAATTGCAGCATTTGTTTACCAGATTAGTTTAGAAAGAAATATGCTTACTTTGATTTAAACCTAAACAGAAAATCCTTTAAGTCTTTTTTTTCTGAGGATTGTTTTCTGTAGATGTGTGTGAACGTTTACTTGTTTTGATAAACCACGAAAGGAACTCTATTCATTTTTTACTTCTTTTATGTTCATCGTTAATCTCTTGCGACAAAGTTACAAATGCACTTTTTAGACTATTTCATGAATTTTTCACACATGTAAGCATGTAATCACAGATACGACGTCATTTTATTTACAATATGTTTCTAACAATCCCATGCTTTAAATTAAAAACACCTGAAACTTTGCTTGTTTTTAAATCAATAAATACCTTAAAGAACAACAAATCTTTCAACTTATTAGGATCAGAGAAAGAAAAATATTTAGGTAAAATATTTATGTTCTTTATCAAGCCGAATAAAGTACTTAATCGTATCATGCAAAATTGAATTTAATTATGCAAACTATTGGTAGTTGTTAAAAGCTACTTTTTTCAGCTTTAAAAATATGAGATAAAAACTCCATCTTATATATTAAATAAATTCATGATTTGCTTTTTATTTGGCGAATAAGGGGGTTTAATTTTTATGAATCGGGAGACTGAAAATTAATATAGCTTATACAGCCGGGGATTTTGCCCTTTCGGCAAACTTACTGACTTAAAAGTGAAATTTCGAAAATAAAAAAATCATGAAAATAAGTTTTAGGAACCAATCGTTGAAATCAAAACGTGTTTTAATAAGAAAAACACAAGTAAGTTATATTAAAAAAAAACATTTATTACGCATGACAAATTCAAGGTTATTCTTTCAAGGTAGATAATTTTGTGTTTATAATTTTTTCCCCTACACGGAATTCTCTATTTTTTCTTTTTATATGCGTCTCCCCTCAAAGTAGTACTAAGTGGTCTAAATATTTTCGTTAAAACGCTATTCCGATAGTTAATGCACGGCCAGCTTATTTATACCATCCAAAAACTGCAGTTTCGCTCTTACAAACTCGCATTTTGGAATAGACAGTAATCGCGCTGAAGGCAAATATACGAGGGGTAACAAGAAAATAAGGTCTCCTATTTTTTTGATACAAAATGACATTTATTTACTAAGTATGATACACCGTTTGAAAGGCCAGGATCTTGGCTATTTTTCAACATATTTGCCATTTTTGTCCAACATCTTCCGTATTCGCGCGATGTACTTTTCTATGCCGGTATCATAGCACTTTCCGTCCGCTTCGCGCAGCCAGGTGTTGACCTCTTTTTGAACCTCCGCGTCCGACGCAAACTTTTTCCCTCCGAGATGTTTTTTTAAGGGCGGGGAATAAGTGGTAGTCACTTGGTGCCACGTCGGGACTGTAACCAGGGCCAAAGCGACCCTGGACCTAATCAGGAAATTTGGCTGGGAAATCATTGATCACCCTGCCTACAGTCTCGACAGGCCCCAAGTGACTACCACTTGTTCCCCACCCTAAAAAAAAACATCTCGGACGGAAGAAGTTTGCGTCGGACGCGGAGGTTCAAAAAGTGGTCAACACCTGACTGCGTGAAGCGGACGGAAAGTGGTACGATACCGGCATAGAAAAGTACATCGCTCGGATACGGATGGTGTTGGAAAAAAATGGCGATTATGTTGAAAAATAGCCAAGATCCTGGCCTTTCAAACGATGTATCATAATAAGTAAATAAATGTCATTTTGTATTAAAAAATAAATAGGAGACTTTATTTTCTTGTTACCCCTTGTAGAAAGAAATGTAGAGCAATTTTGGAATGTTGGAGGCAAATAATTATAGAAGCTAGCACTCTTAGCTTGTGTAAGAAGTTTTCTGCCTGCAGTTCGGTTACTGTCTATTCCAGACATATGAGTTGTAAATTGAACGAAACTGTAGTCTCTGGATTTCTTAACTGAGCTGTTCGGTGCATTAAATGTGGTTCTGGCTTAGTCCTTGTTTAAGGACGGTTAAAAACTGCTTTTCACCTGATAGTCTAAGTTTTTCCAAAAATTCTTTTATATTGCTTTTGTTCTTGACGCACATAAAATTCGTTTTCATAGTCTATCTTATATTTAAATTTACTATTATGCATAATGTTAAATTGAATTTATAAATAACTTGTTTTAGTTATGAAATGAAATAATATATAGCACGCTAAATAATAATTTTTAGAAATGCTGTATATCTTATTCACAATCAAGTACGCTTTATTTTTTTTTCTTTCAAATGGGACTGCAGAAGAGGTACAACCTTTTGCAAACATAATGCGATCCACCAATTAGGCATCCACTCTTTCACGAGAATTTTGACGCCTAGTTGCCGCCAGATGGGGGCACCTGGGCTCTTTTTGATGCGAAAGAGCACTAGGGTTTAATTTTGCCCAGGGATATTCAAAGCCAAACGAATACCCCAAGGGATATTTTACATGCCGCATAATCATACGACATAGGCGCCGAGGATTTTCCGCATCTTGAAAATCCTCCGACTGGCCAACTCTAGGATCGTACCCGGGTTATCGGCGCGGAAAGCCGACGCTCTAGCACCACGCCACGCAATCGGTCAGTACGCTTTATTTTGCCTGCAACATTTTCTCTCCTTTCAGAGCCCACCTCTTTAAGTAATGAAGTGCGTTTGATTACAATTAGATACTTCGATGATATTGTAGTCCGTAAATTTAAACTAAATGTTAGCAACCTTAAGGTTAATAAAGTGTATGCAAAATTCCGTGAATGTTTGATGCTATTTTTACGTTAGCACAACATTCTACTGTGTGTAATAGTTTAGTTTATTCTCAGAACAAGCTGTATTTTTCAAATAGTAATAATAGTAATAATGATAACAAAAATAATAACAAATAAAATACATATCACTGACAATTATCAATCTTCCGTTGAATAATACGCCGAAAACATATCCAACAAAATAAACATACGCATCTTTTAAATGCAATAAATACTTTTCCTTAATAATGCAAACATTTTTTCGAACTATAAAAAACTTTAAGTATTCTCATAAAATTGAAATTTTAGGATCATTATTTTTTGGTAGGTTATTTTTGAAAAGGAAAGGAATAGGATGAAAAATCCGCTGTTCTAAAAGATACGTATAAACGAACATGCTTGTTATGCAGCTGAGAAACTGTGCCCAAATATAGCATTACATGCATTTTCGAGAATAAACATATACCTCAAGCCATTAATATGCGGAAAAAATATATTTATCTCTTCTAGTCTTTATTTGTTATCTGAAGAAAACTTTGGAACAAACACGACGCGTTATAAAAACAAACAATGTCAGTAAATGTATAAGATTTATAGTCAATAGCTTAAGGTATTTGTAATAGTTTATCACTGGTTTCGAGTAATATTTTGGAGTTAAGTTCGCTCTGAAATGTTGTCATGTTTACATATATTTCTCTTCTTGAAACATCGGTCCCCTCTCCTTTTTTTGTTTAGGTGGACGCTTTCTGTGAAATGTCATCGAAAGTAAACTTATTGAAATAGAGATAAGACGTTTAACCCAAACCTATCCCTTTTTCATTTATTTGAGTTCTAAAAATGGCATTTTTTTAATGTCACATATATCGCACATCCAAAATGAAAGGGGCACATCTCAAACAATGCATTTTTTGTAAATATCTTTAAAAAGCATACCGTAGTACACCTTACATGAGAAACTGAAACATTTTTTTCTAGAGTTAACAGTCGCAGCTAAAAAACAACTTATGCCCTTATCATTCTGTCGATTCTGCCGATTGTGAAAGGAGAATTAAATTTGAAAGGGGCACATCTTTGAAAATCAGAGTTCGCCGAGCGTCATTGGTGCAAATTATGGTTAGTATTTTTTTTTTTTTTTACCAATTAAGAAAACCGTAATTTTGATTTGTTTTAAAATGACAATCGTTTTAATTGTTTGTCATTAAGTATAAATTTTTTGTGCACAAGTAATTTATGAAGGGTTCCTTTTTTTAGAACAAGACGAATAGTATTATGTAGCCTAGCGTCAAATCATTAGGAATTAAAATTTGATTTAATACCGTTCTGAAATGAAACAGCGATATGTAGGATAAGTCACAACAAGAACTTCAAAAAAAAATTAAAGGGTGTATATGCCGATGCCCATAAGAATAGCTATTTTGAGATGTGGCCCCTTTCATTCTGCACGAAAATGGACAATGAAAGGGGCACTTCTCATTAATTACTGGCTTATTTAAAATTGGCCGGGAAACGCACACCATAGTCCCCTATCAGAACCTTTAATCAACCAAGCAATGGAAGTTTGGCTAGTTGTAATAATTTATTAGAGCCAGGGCAAGGATTTAAAAAAGTTTAAATTTTCAAATGGACTTTTCTCAAAACAGCTATTTTGATATGTGCCCCTTTCATTCTGGATGTGCGATGTGTTTATGTGTGCTAACTGTTGTCTAAACTGCTTGACATACAGACCCAACATGGAAACACTTTCACGCCGATAAAGGATCTAATTGTAAGGTGATTTTGAATAAAAACTAATGAAATAAGCTCCTAATATAGTAGCACTACAACAAATTATGCACACAATATATCATCGGTGCTTATGATCAAGAACATACGTTTATTTAGAATAAACTGAGTGATCTAACCAAATTTTTACGAAACATTTTCTATTTATGGAAAAGGATTTCTGCAAGTCATCGTGAGGTCGCTTTCAACTTGAAAGTGAAATCACACATATGATAGTATAATGCGAAAATATAATGCGATAGTATAATGCAAAGTTATTCCTCAGATTATACAATCTAAAGACGAGGAAATGATAAAATAGGAAAATTTAAGTTTAAATTAATGTAGTGACAAAGTGGAATTGTTTAAGCCACTAAATCATGCAAAATGTAATAACAGACTAACATGTTAATTTTTCAACAACATTTAAATTTATTGAACATTACCTTAAGTAACATATTTTAAACAAATTTTCTTGACGTTTTTCCCATGTAATTTTTGATAACTAAGCATACGTGTCATTAAGCAGTTACTTTCTGTTAAAACGAGTTTTGTGCACAACACTTGAAATACCCTTTTAAAAATAAACTCATTTCGATAACTAATCGTTAGCAACTGAAACAATTTTATGTTAATTGCATTCTATAGTCCTACATACGAAACAAGTTCTTAAATTTTGCATCACTTTAGATGCCTAAACACAATGAACTTGAAATTAAGAATCTGACAAGATTTTGTTCTTACATTTACTGCAATGTAAAAGCAAATAACTTTGAATATAAAACTGCTTTCTTTTTTAAACTTTTAAATTTAAAATAGAGTCGACCCTAAACGAAATTCCTTCTTTGATGCATTTGAAACATATTGAGCGATTCCATACCAAATCACCGAAAAAAAAAAAGTTGGTCGCACGACCGACTCGGATTTTTTTTTTAATTTGGTACACAGATTGATGGTATAGAGGTATGAAAAAGCCCAAAAGGAAAGTTACCTGCTCCACTTATTTTCTGAGATACATGCCCTCAAAGTTTGTCCGCCACGTCAAAATACTAAAAAAGTGATGTCATTTAATCATTTTTTATAAAAAATCGTACTCATGCAAAATAAAAGTGTTAGATATCTATGGAAACTAGTTACTCCAGGCATTCTGAAAAAAAATTCTAGAACGTTCATAATGAAAATTGCCAAGGTACAGGGCTCTTTGAAGTTGTCACCACAAAAACTTGATTTTGCAGATTTTGCTAAAATTCAGGCATTTATTACAAAAAAAGGCAGACAAAACCAAGGGTTTTCTCACTTTCTAGTAGTGTACAGGTCCTCCCTGTAAATTGCTACGCAATAAATTTTTTGGGTTTCTCACTCCTTCTTGGAAATATTTTAGCTTAAAGATAAGCCGTAAGGCAAAAAATGCGTTTTTGGCCATCTTGGCAGCCATTTTTCTCATAAAGGGGGAGCAGTAGAAACTTTAATTTTTTTTTTTTAAACAAGCCACTGATATGTTAGCTATTCACAGGAAAAGAGTTTACTTTTGGTTATTTCTCCCATTAAGAAATATCCTGCTGACAGTATATGCATGTTTTTCGCGACGACCATATGCTTTTGTTCCCCCTCTCATGGACTTAAAATTAATTAAACCAAAAAATAATGATATATTTATTATTAGCTGTATTATCTACCCAATATGTCATGAAATTTAATTTATTAAATCATTGAACAATAAATTAGATAATTGATGAAAAAAAAAAAGGATTTCTCTGATGCCTGAGCATTATGCATTCATAATTATAAAGCACTAAATACTTTCTTGAGAAATTAATTAACATGAATGAGCTCTAAAATATTTATATTATAAGCAATACCCAATCTTGTGATTGGGATACTCCTGTTTTTAATTGAAGAATTTCTTGAATATCACATGAATATCAGGAAAAATAAATGAGGTCTTTTCGTTTGATGTAGGATATTTTATGACAAATTTCATTTGATGGGTTACTAACTGAGCATGGTGATAAAGAGCTATTAATTTCAGCATCGAATTCCATTTTACCTTATTAACAGTTAAATATTTACAAAACAATTAAATAAATAATTTAATATAAAGCCATGCTTGAAGGATTAAAATTAGTGCAACTAATTTATTCCCATACTGATCTTTACAAAATTGACATGCGTTGAGCACTGATAAGAACTGACAAGAAAAAGTTTACTCACTAAAATATTAGTTCACAGATACTATAAAGCATACATTCTATTTTCCACAAAATAATACTGCAACAAAGAACAAGGGTATCCTCCTGTTTATAGCCATCAATCAGGAACATCGAATCACACGATTGGGTATTGCCTATGAGATAAATATTCGAAGCTCCTTTATTTTAATTGATTTTTCAAGAAATTCTTTAGTACCTTACCCCTTTATACCCTTGTTCTTTGTTGCAGTATTATTTTGTAGAAAATAGAATGTACGCTTTATTGTATCTGTGAACTAGTATTTTAGTGAGTAAACTTATTCTTGTCATGTCTTATCAGTGCTCAACACATGTCAGTTTTGTAAAGATCCGTATGGGAATAAATTAGTTGCACTAATTTTAATTCTTCAAGCATGGCTTTATATTAAATTATTTATTTAATTATTTTATAAATATTTAACTGTTAATAAGGTAAAATGGAATTCGATGCTGAAATTAATAGCTCTTTATCACCATGCTCAGTTAGTAGCCCATCAAATGAAATTTGTCATAAAGTATCCTACATCAAACGAAAAGACCTCATTTATTTTCCTGATATTCATGTGATATTCAAGAAATTCTTTAATTAAAAACAGGAGTATCCTAATCACAAGATTGGGTATTGCTTATAATATAACTATTTAGAGCTCATTTATGTTAATTAATTTCTCAAGAAAGTATTTAGTGCTTTATAATTATGAATGCATTATGCTCAGGCATCAGAGAAATACTTTTTCTTGTTTTCATCAATTATCTAATTTATTGTTCAATGATTTAATAAATTAAATTTCATGACATATTGGGTAGATAATACAGCTAATAATAAATATATAATTATTTTTTGGTTTAATTAATTTTAAGTTCATGAGAGGGGGAACAAAAGCATATGGTCGTCGCGAAAAACATGCATATACTGTCAGCAGTATATCTCTTAATGGGAGAAATAACCAAAAGTAAACTCTTTTGCTGTGAATAGCTAACATATCAGTGGCTTGTTTAAAAAAAAAATTAAAGTTTTCTACTGCTCCCCCTTTATGAGAAAAATGGCTGCCAAGATGGCCAAAAACGCATTTTTTTGCCTTATGGCTTATTTTTAAGCTAAAACATTTCCGAGAAGGAGTGAGAAACCCAAAAAAATTATTGCGTAGCAATTTACAGGGAGGACCTGTACACTACCAGAAAGTGAGAAAACCTTTGGTTTTGTTTCCTTTTTTTGTAATAAATGCCTGAATTTTAGCAAAATCTGCAAAATCAAGTTTTTGTGGTGACAACTTCAAAGAGCCCTGTACCTTGGCAATTTTCATTATGAACGTTCTAGTATTTTTTTTCAGAATGCCTGGAGTAACTAGTTTCCATAGATATCTAACACTTTTATTTTGCATGAGTACGATTTTTTATAAAAAATGATTAAATAACATCACTTTTTTAGTATTTTGACGTGGCGGACAAACTTTGAGGGCATGTATCTCAGAAAATAAGTGGAGCAGGTAACTTTCCTTTTGGGCTTTTTCATACCTCTATACCATCAATCTGTGTACCAAATTTAAAAAAAATCCGAGTCGGTCGTGCGACCCCCATTCGGTGATTTGGTATGGAATCGCTCTATTTTAAAAATAACAAAAATGTAATAGGCTAAAGTAAAATAAAATGAAAGCACAAGCATATTAAAATTTATATATGTCAGTTTTAACAACATTTGTTATGACAAGTTCCAATAGGACAAGAGGGTAGAGTTGCAATAATTAATAAAATACTGATAACTGATTGCGGTAATTCTAAGGTTTAAGCACTCTCCAGTTATGTTGTGAAGTATGTAGAAGGCCAAAAGTCATTCGCCATCAAATAGGCGTTGCAAAGGCGTGGTTCAGTCTTTTAGTTATTGGCACATAGTCTTGATATTAAGACATAGGCGTGGTTTGTTTGAGAAAGTTATTTTTCTTTCTGCTTTCTGCAGACGGCTTTTCCAGCAATATGATTTCCTTTTTATCCTTTCGTCTTGAATTTTTAATTAATGGTATTTAGGGCATGATCGTAATAACCCTCTAAACGCCCTAGCATTTGCTTTAAGAATGTCAGGAAAAATTTGTAAAACATTTTTAATTGCTTGATTTCTTATAAAACTGTGGTCCACATTTTAAAATATTATAAAACAACCGTTTTTATAATATTTAAAAATTATTTATGAAATTGGTTAAAAAATATCAAAGATATTGTCTTTTCAATACACGTATTAATTAAACATTTTAACTACTTTATTATGTTTTCAATATGCGAAGAAAAAATGTTAAAAAATGCATTAATATTAATATAAAAAGCATGTGGGATACAAGTGCAAACTGTACGCTATAAATTTGCTTTAAAAGTGGCAGTTATTACTATTATTTACAATTATAATTTATTGAATGTTTATTTTTTTTCATAGGACAGAAAGATCCATATTATTTTTTTGTGTGTGTTTTCTATATGCGACTTAACATGCTTTTTGTAAAATTTGCGTGAAATGACTTTTTAATTCAGTTGGAAAGTACGTTAATCCACTCTTTGAGGCATGGGTTTTCATTCCTCTTTATGTGATAGGCATAAGCCTGCACATGCCTGTTTACGAAAAGGGAGAAACATATTAAACAACGTTTATCAATATTTTGACAAAACGTTTGCTGTTTTTAATTATTTTATTCCGAGCTGAATTATTTTGTTCGATATAAGTACCCCGTATTTAGAAAATTGTCCTTTCGAATATTAATCCTGCACTTTAAAAAAGAAAATCTATCGTGTAGGTTTAGAACATTAAAACTGGTGCTTTAGATTTTGAACAATAATTTTGCCTCCAAAAAAGTTTTTAAAAGTAATTGACATTAAAATTGTCCATTTTATGTGAGCAGGTAAATCCATTGTTCGCAAGATGCAACGACTTGCAAGAAAAAAAAAGAAACCAAAGCGTAACAGATTAATTTTTATAAACGTTTTGTTATTTCACAGTATTCCTCCATTTTCCTTTGAAAATGAAGCATCTTCGTAAGAAATTTTTATTGAATAGCATGAATTCAGACTTTTCACGGTCGTGAAAAATTTGTTAAGCTACAAATAGCAAGATAACCTAAACCTTTTTATATTGTGTTTTCTTCGGCCAAATTATTGGGTCATTTAAAAAGTCTTCGCGCTTTTTCTAACCAGATGGTTTGACGTATATAATTCGAGCAACAGTAATCCAATTGCGTTATATGAGTATTCGTTTAAAAGGTGGCATTTCAGGCTACTTTTTTGTGACCACGTTCAAGTATTTCGTCAATCGAGTAAAAAATTATAGCGCTTTAAAAATGACTGAAATATCTGAAAAATACGGTAGGTAATGCTTTTTCACTGTAAAAAAGATAACGCCACAAGAACGGCCGATGTTTTTTTAAAAAGGTTACGTAAGGATGCAATGAGTGAACGCCGTAAAACAAGAGGTAGGGTAAGTGCTCCAGTAGTCGGCCATTTAAGAGATCTTTTGTGGATCTTGGCTAACCTAGAAACTATCAGCTATCAATACAGCAACAAAAACATGGTAAAACTTTAGAATGAACCTTTCTGATAGTGAATCACCTACTTGTTTCAGAAAATAAAAAACAAATTATGTTAAAATACAAGCTGTTGTCAACACTAGTAAATGCACCAGTAGTCGGCCACAGAAATCCAGTGCTCGGCCACGTTGAATCCAGTAGTCGGCCACTTCATTTTCATTGATCTTATCTGATATAGGGGGTTGAATTAAAAAAACAAAACAAAGGGAAGCTTACAACGAACCAGACCCGTCATTTGGGGGGTCAGGAGGGGGTGTCAATTGCCCCCCCCCTCGGTTTTGAGAAATTAGTTAATTAATAGAGAAGTGGGCGTGGTGTTTGCTTTTTCCGATGAAATTGCATTGTTTGCACCCTTCATTTGGGGGTCAGGAGGAGGGTCAATTGCTCCTCCCCCCGGTTTTGAGAAATCAGTTAAATAATATATAAGTGGGCTTGGTGTTTGCTTTTTTTCCGATGAAATTGCCTTGTGTTTGCACCCTTTGTCCCCCCACCCCCTCTAAAAACGTGAAATGATGGGCCTGAAGCAATGCATTATACTTAGTCTGGTCATATATTTCGTGATAGCTCTGGTACTCAACTTGTGCAGATAATCATGTTAGTGTACTTCTTGATACACCATGTGCTTTACTTATTTCTCTAATTATCAATATACCATTATTAATTTTAGACAGTACAATTAGCACAGAATTCTCGGGACGTTAATGTTTTTATACTTTAACTGCCTAAAAACAGTTTTATCTTAAAAACTCGGGTTAAAATGTATTTTTTTCTGAATAAACGTCTAAAAATATGTCTATATCAAAAAGGAAATAATTTAAAACATCAAAAAAAGCTTCATAAGGGTATGAGTATAAAAGGCGCAACACTTTTTTCTCAACATACTTGGCTCCCCTCCATCCCTTTTCTCAATGTTTCACAATTTAAGCTTCCCTCCCCTACCACACTATAACACACAAGCAAATTGTTATTAAGGAGTTACAGTTGAATTATAACTAAAATTTAATATTCTTCCTGCGAAATGAATTTATTACCAAATGACGTCTTAGTTTTATACCACGGGCAAAGCCGTGCGGGTACCGCTAGTTGTTACATAAAATGCTTTTGTGCGAATTAAAATATGAAAACTCATGTTTCTTGTTATCCCCCCCCCCCGCCTGCCGCAATCTGTCACAGTTTAATTAACCACCCCTTTCTCTTGTTAAACCCGGACACCGTTTTAAGACGATCTCCAGAAATAAACGATTTAATTTTGTATTGTGATATAAGAGATAAACGATAAAATAAATGTTGTTGCAACAAAGTATTACGTATTGCGTATACGTAGTTTGGGCTTAAAAGAAAGTTAAAAAAAAAGCTTCGGAAGAAAAGAATTTCAGCAGTACTTACTAAAGATGCAAGAAGGGACAAAATAAACGAAGTTTAGATAAAATGTACAAAATGTACTTGCGGAAGTAAAAAAACAGGAATAGTTTTGTAGTGAACAGCAGTTTTTAGTAATAATGACCAAAGAATCAAGAAATGAAAAACCGCTCTGTTGTTTATGTAAACATAAAGACGTAATAATAGAAGAGTCGACACAATTCATGACCAATAATCACGTCGGCACTTAACTGGTTCACATTCATTAGAGCGGAATTTCAACATACGGAACATAAAACTAAAACTGTAGTTTCAGAAATGTGTGTGATTGCTTCCAAAACTATGCAACTAAAAATACATTCAAAAATGCTCTGAAAGGAATCTCCATCAAGGCTTCATCTAGCACAGAATGTTCCACTGAAGCAAGTTTATTTGTTTTAAACTAATTGAAGTAAGATGAAATAAGAAAGTAAATGGAACTCGGGATGTCATTAAAGTAATCTTACAGCTTTCGACATGAATATTAGTAAACAAGGAATAACATTGAAAACAAACCAAAATTTAGTTTGCAACAATGTAACCATGTAGTTTTGAAATTAACTCGCACAATTCTAATCCTCTAGCGAAGAAAACTCAAGAAGTCAAATATTTGGGGTAAATCACTAGTGAAAATGTACAACATTTGAAACAATTATCCTAAATAGAGCACAGGGGTCTTGAACCTTTGGTAAAGCAAAAAGTTAAGCATAATAGCAAAAGAAAGAATAACTACATGCTTGGCACTCATTAAATAACTTGAACCTATGTGACTATTGAAGTAATGCATCTTATCTCCTATAATTGGGGAATGTTTATTAACTGCCGAATAAGTATCAATAGAAGTCAAATCACTCGTTTCGCCAATTTCATTAGTTTAAGATAAAATTTGATAAGAAAAACTATTAAAACACCATTTGATAATAACTAGATGAGTATTAAAACTTATAATCTTAATTCAACGTATGCGTATTCAAAAATCTCTTTTTTAGAATTTTCAATTAAATTTACAACACTAGGAGCAATAAAATGTCGAAATGGTAGTCAAAAGAAGTTAAGGCATTTAATTTAATTACTATTTTTCAAGATAAATAAACTTTGGAAAAAGTATTTTTACTTAAAACAGTTAAATTGTCTCTGTATTTCAATAAGTTAATTTAGTTTTAGTTTGATGAACCCATATTAGGAATGAAAAGCTACATTAAGTATGTGGCCGACTACTGGATAAATCATCCAAACTGCTTAGAACCAGTGGTCGGCCTACCATGGCCGACTATTGGAAATGCAGAAGAATTCTGTACCCAGTAGTCGGCCACCCCTTTAAAAAATAAACGAGTCTAACCAGGAGTTCGCTCTTTTATTGAAACATTATGTTAGACATTCCATTAAGATAAAAATCCCTCAAATTACAGTAGAATTAAATTACCAAGTGTAATTGGCCATTTTAAGAAGACGTGTCCTCTTAGCTGAAAAATAAGCAGAATCGCAGTCTTGGATGACGGGCACACCATTCAAAATGAAATGACTCATTACTAATTCAAAAAAAGTACCCAAAACTTAACTGCCACTGGTTGATGATTGAGGATAGGTACATGAATGTGTGAATGGCCATATCGGATTTTGAATTAAAAATATACTATTTATGAGGAGTTTTATGTCATTGTGCGGTCGACCCACTTGTGAGTACTGGCACAGACTACTAGGAGCACATTTATGCCCTTGTATATTCTATTCCGTTCCGGAAATTTCGATGCCAAAAATGCACCTCTCTCTGGTCGGCTATTCACTGAAAAAGTCGATGAAGTTCTTCAACTGGTTTAGCGGGACCAAAGCGTAAGCTCTTAAAAGATGAAGGAGAGACACTTAACATCAACCACATAACAGATTGGGATCCTCTGAAGAGAACAGGTTGCTCAAAGAAGCTCTATGTTTGGGTGACACAAGAATTACCGAAAAAAAAATTGATCGACAGAGCTACTGCCAAGAAAACGCTTCTAAGGAGATCCAAAATTGATTCTTTTTGAAGCAAATTATTACAGGAGATGAAAAATGGATTAGATACGAGACAATGAAATGCATGCGATCTCGGTAAAGGGCTGTGACCCACCACAAACGACTTTAAATCCAGGATTGACAGTAAAAAGGAGTTTCGTAGAAATGAAAGGGCATTCCTCATAATGAACTGATACAACCTGGCGCAACAGTAAATTCTGTCCTCTATTGTGCATAACTCAACTGTTTCAATGAAGCAATCAAGAAAATGCGACCAGAATTGACCAACAGAAAAGGAGTTGTGTTCCACCATGATAATACTAAGCCAGACTCATCTTTGATGACTTAGAATAAATCGAAGAAAAATGGTTATGAACTAACGTATAGGCCGGACATTGCTAATTTTGATTATCATTTGTTTCAGTCTCTGAAACATTCTTTTGATAGCAAACAATTGGCTAACTGAACAGTCGCTGAAAATCACTTGGCTAAGTTTTTCGCCGCTAAACCTCAGAAGTTTCACACCAATAAAATTATGCAGCTACCGATGGAATAGCCAAAGGTCATTAACAATAATGAGCATATGCACTGAGATTAAAATTAATTTTCAAACCAAAAAATTCTTACTCAAAAACTTACGAAAAAGCGTGGAGACTTTTTAAATGACCCAATATGTTGCTAATCGTATTCAAAAACGTACGAAATAGCAACAACAAAACTCACACACTTCTTTTTTTTCTCATTTTCATTTTTTGAACAAGTATTTAAAACAGATAATTAAAATTTTGTGCCAAATAAACAATGACGTTTGTCAACTGAATAAATATATTTTTTGAAAAATCTTCAATGGCTTTGAAAAAAATATTCCAGAAAAAAAACCTTTTTTTTTGCGTTCAAATTTGCTAAAATAGAAAATAACAACACTTCAACAGCAAAACAATACTTATCTCAGGTTGTGGTAACAGTGAATTAATTTTGATTAAGTAGCACATGTCGGTTCCTTCTAGTGAAAGTGATTAATGCTTGAAAGAATTGATTCATGTACCCAGTTACGAGTTCATTAACTTCAATTTATTTTGGTGTAAGAGTAAATAGATGTCGATGCTATCTTCTTTTTTTCGTTATTGTTACAACGATTCTGGTCTAGAACGTAGACTTGTCAGGTACTTTAATTAAGAGTCTGATAAATTTCTCCAGAGTTTGACATACTTTCCAACACTAATAAGTTTTTAAAAACGAATATGTATTGGCTAATCAATGCATAGAACGAACATAAGTTAATTGCATTTCCCTGGTATAGCTTTTGTCAATAATGAAAGGCTTTGTTAGTTATTTTGTCAATAGTATGGTTGCTGTCAACAGTAATGGTAATGGTAGCAGTAAAAGTAATATAAGTTGTATTGTGGCATTAAGTTTTTTTTCTTGTTTAAAACAATTTTAATGTCAATGGAGTGAAAAATAAAAACATAAATGAAGCACAAATTATCAAGGAAAACTAGACTCAAATTTCTTGCATGTTTCTTGACAATTTGTGCTGTATTTACGTTGATTTTTTACTTCATTGACATTTCAGCGCAAAGCTTATTTGTTTATTTTTTCGTTTTAATGTTATCTTCAAATTTTTACTTTGCTTTTCTGTCGTATGTAGATTTTTCACGTTCAGTAAATTTGAAAATATGCAAAAAAAGTATCAAAAAATTTAAATATTTATATTTCAATTAAACGTTGAAATTAGATTCTTTTCCAAAATTGTTTTTTTTTTTTTTTTTTAAGTTTACACAATCTAAAGACATAAGTATTTATTTACTGTTACTACTTTTCCACATTTAAGATGTCAATATATAATACATTTTGCTATTTTAAGTCGCATGCAAAATAAATCTCTTTTTCAGCAAATCCTATAAAATAAAGTAGATTAAAAACACGAGCTTTCTCCTACTTAACAATAAATTTATTATTATTTTGATGGAGTATAATTAATTATTAAACTCTGTGTGATGAAATAAAAATCAGGACTGCGGACTCGGAGACAAATTGATTTTGGCGTAAAGTAGTTGGAGACGGAATTACGAGGGTGGCTTTTTTTTTCAACCTCCGATAGGCTATAAAAAATAAATGTATTCAAATCCAAAAATTTTTTTAATATTAAAAGTAAGGTGCAATGCTCTATAACTCTCTACATAATCACCTTGACAATTGAATCATTTGTTATATCTATGAACAAGCTTTATGATAGCCTTCTTGTAACATGTTGCCGCCAATGATTAGAAGTGAGTTGTGACAGTGTCTTGGGTTCCACGCAACTTTGAAAGCACGATGCCTGTACCGACCCCAAGCAGGGGTCCCAAAGTCCCTGCTTCAGTTCAGGGAGCAGATGAAAGTCACTTGGCGCTCGGTCATAACTTTATGGTGAGAGATCAAAAATATCCCATTGAAATTGCTGAAGGAACCGTTATGTCACAAAAGCGCTATAATGACAGGCATTGACATAAATCAGAAGATTTCCAGAAGTTAGAACGCTTCTTCGTTTGTTTTGAATAGCTCTCTGTAAACGTCTCAAAATTTCACAATAAGAATCTGCAGTAATTCGCAAAGCCAAGGACCGCGCTAAGCATTCGCCACCTCGCCAAATGCGATAAAATAGAAAATTCGGCGAAAAAAATTCTGATTTGGCTAAAGAATTGGCGAATAAAAAATTGTCAGACATTTTCACTTGGGGGAAAAATATATGTATTACATTAAAAAAACAAATAATTAAAATTCTTTGACTAAAACTCTCTAAGTTTGGCTAAGACTTTTGAAATTTGGCTAATTTACTGGCTAACGACTTAAAATCCTTAGCGCGGTCCCTGGCAAAGCACTTCACAATTCACACTAGGCGGGAGAATCAATAGTGACAGCCATGTTTATCTAACAGCAGTTTAACAGAAAATAACATGATGGGCTCGCCAGTGACTCCAGATTATACAGATGGAGAGATGCAGAATACCTTATATGTACACTGGCCATCTGCTGCATGCCTGGCGTTCATACTGTGCGATTGGAGGTTGAAAAAAAAACAATCCTCGTAGAAAGCTTTAAAACACCATGAGTGGAGTCGGCCGTTTTCCCTCCGAGTTCTAAACTGTACCGAGATGAGAAGTAAAAGTCGGAGTCAGAACAGGAATCTGTCATTTCCCCACAGACTATGCTGTCCTGGTGAAAACAATCGTTTACTTTCTCTTCCAACAAAGCTAAGCAACGAGTAGATATATTTGCTCTTACATTATTACTGTGAGAACTTGTGTAAACTTTAAAGCATATTACTTTCCAGATGCTAATACTGCTGTGCTAAGCACAAGAATCGTATCTGCACTTTTTATCCAAATAGAGTTATCCAGGGGTGCCCCTCCCCCCCAAGCTCAATGGCGCAAATTCCCCCCTCCCCCAAATTTTCACAACCCTCTTGTGCTTTTATTTTTATTTTTACCCCTATTTCTGAAAAAAAAAAATTATTTTTTCAAATATTAATTTTATAAATATTATTCATTTGTTTTTTTTAATTATAACTATTATTTTTTTCTATATTATTTTTTTAAAAGTACTAATTATACGCAGAATATAATCGCTTTTTTCCCCTTTCAGACATTCCAAGCACACACACACACAAAACATTAAATAAGTAAATAAAAAAAATAAAGAAATAATTTAAATTAAAAAAATCAATGAATAATTAATTAAAAAAATAATTAAAATTAATTAAAAAAATAATTAAAAATTAGTTTAAAAAAATCCCCCCAAAACTTTTGATGGCGCAACTTGCGCCATACCCCCCCCCCCTTGTGGGCACCCCTGGAGTTATTGCTCCTAGTTGGCTCTTCGTATTGTATTCTACCTAAATAAAAACTTATATAGTAATTTGAGAACGGGAAATATTTTTTTAAAAAATATGAAAAAAAAATCATCTGAATCAAATACATGTGCAACGAGTTACCGCCCGTAAGCCAGGGCTGAGGCAGAACTGTAGCAAATGCACCCACAGCTCGATCATAGCATCCTAAGACTGCAGTTTCGCCCTTATTATGGGCTCCTCAGTTAGGAATAGCCAATGATCGAGCCGGAGGCAAAAATCCTCTTATTGTAGCTAAGATACATGGCAAATACATGGTGGCGCAAAACTTTAAAGAACAATATCTCAGTTTGCGCTCGACTGCAGATACCGCTTTTCCGCTTAGCACGGCAGAATACATGTGTTTTCAAATACTGCTCTAGCTGGTGAACTTATGATAATGAGGTAAACGTATAATCTCACGTAGTAAAAATGCTTCCGAAAGGATAGGTGTTCACGCAAAAGTGGAATCATTTTTTTACATCTAAAATGCACTTTGTACTTCAGCTATATTTTTCTATGCCCAAGTTTTTTTTAACAATTTTTTTCAATTTTTATCTGCTTAAAACTCTTACTTGGAAAGGTTTACATACATTTTAGGCTTAAAATAGTTCGCCGTTGCCATATTTATTAAGTTATTGAACGTCCTGTTTATGGGATATTTTGCAAATATATCAGTAAAATACGACCTTACTTGACTTTACTTTTGCAAAGTAACATTATAGAAGCTTAAAATTGATTATAAGATATTATCTGTAATCAATTTTAAGCAAATCATTTTAGAATAGTTTGATTTTATGATAAAAAAAGGCCGCAAAAAAACTTACTTTCTGTGGCTACCGTTGCTGGATCGTTGCTTGACTGACTTGTTTGAAAATAGCTGTCAATAAATCAACTCTGATGTCCAAATAGTGGCTCTAACTGGTTTTCTCAAAAAGAAGGACTATTTAACTTGTAAAAAACAGCTTTAGTAAAAAGATATACTCATTACAGGTTTTTGTATGCAGTAACTAACAAGAGTCTCGTTTTTAGGACACTCACTGTAAAAAAAAATCCGGAAACGTTTCTGAGTATGTCGGGCAGCTGCGGTTCATGTTATTTTCAGAAACGTTTCTGAGTATGACGGAATCCTCTTTCTGTTATTTTCAGAAACGTTTTTGAGTATGTCGGAATCCTCTTTCTGTTATTTTCAGAAACGTTTCTGAGTATGTCGGAAACCTCTTTCTGTTATTTTCAGAAACGCTTCTGAGTATGTCGGAAGCCCCTTTCTGTTATTTTCAAAAACGTTTTTGAGTATTTCATGCAGCTGCGGTTCATGAAATTTTCAGAAAGGTTTCTGAGTATTTCAGAAAGCTTTCTCAGTATTTCAGAAATCTCTCTGAAATTTTCAAAAATGTTTCTGAACCCTTTTTTCTGTGACTTTTTTTTCTTTTGATACACATCTGAATTATAATGATTCGTATTTTTTTTTCTTACCGCTGAGATTAGTAATATTTCATTTTAAAAAGTAAACAAAAAATAATTAAATAAAATCCTTTTATAATTGTGTAAAAATACAAAATTTTTATTATTAATGAATTTTATTATGTTTTTTAGTCCACCAGTTGTTTTGTTATTTGTAAAAGTTGAGGTTCACAAAGATAGCGTTATAACATGAGACACTGGAGGATTAAAAAGGAAAAATAATAATATTGAATTTTCACACCATTTTATTGATTTATTTTTTGTTTTCTTTTTGGAATGAAATATTGTTCATCTCAGCGTTGAAAAAATTACTAAAACCTATTGAAATATGTGACATAAGATTTGTATTAAAAAAAAGTTACAGAAAAAGGATTTCAAGATGTTCGAAAACGTTTTACAATTTCAGAGAGACTTCTGGAACGCTTAAGAACACTTGTTAGTAATTTCATATACCGCAGCTGCACAATATACACACAAATGTTTTTGAAAATTATACTAAGAGGATTCCGAAATAATAAGAAATGTTTTTTGAAACTGCAGATAGTAGATTCCGAAGTTCACAGAAACGCTTTTGGAAAGTACGGAAAGTATATTCCGAAATACCCAGAAGCTTTTCAAAAGTTACAGCAAATATACCGAAATTCTCAGAAAAGTTTTTAAAAATATCATGAACTGCAGCTGCCCATTTATTTAGAAACGTGCTTTGATATTTTTGACAGTGTACGATCTTCCTTTTCTGTATGTTAAACATTTTAAAACGTACGAAGGTAGTACAATAAGCGTTTGTGCCATAAGCGATGACTAAGAAATATTTCAATGAATTCTATAATTTATATAATACTGACATTGAAAAAGTATATAATCGCCAAGAAATGTATCTATATTAATATTCAAGAATAGTGACATTTTGGAATAGTAACAGGTGTGCTACTTTAGTCTGGAATGATATTTTCATATCCTTTATTCATTAAACAATATAAACTAGCTTGCCATTTCAAAGTTTTTGGGCGGGAGAGGGCAAAAGGTATGTGCTCGATGTGTTGAAAAGAAAAAAACATAAAAATACAAGCATAACAAAATGCATAACAAGAAGCAGTAAATTTAAATTCCCAGGGGGTCCATTACCCCCCCCCCTTCCCCCCACGTCCCAAATGAGGGACCTGAAGCTACATGAAATAAATTTCAAAAATTAAAACATTTACTTACTCTATATTTTCAAATGAAACTTATGAATAATGTGCCACTCGTGGTCAGAGCATTTTCAAGTGAACAGAAAATGACACACTATTAAAATATTCTTCCTCACACTCGATTAAAATCTCTTCATGGTATAGTTATTTTTCTGCGCAGCAAAAAATTACTCACATTTTCCCCCCAATTCCTTTTGATACAGCATTCAAAATAAGTAAATTAATTAAAACACACAGTAATATTTTAGTATAACTAAAACGAAAAAAGGAGATTTCTTTCGCAGCGAAGAAAATCAACTAAAACTAAGCAGATAAAACTACTAACTAAAACTAAGCAGTAAATAAAAAATTCTGCCAGCAATGCTAAAAATAAAAATAGCAAAAAGAAGTCACCACACATTTCATTAGAGTTTACTGGGTGCGTTCAAAGTGCGTTCTATGCGTTTAGTCTGATTTCGTTTCCCCATTCGAACGAAATCTGCCGGCTGCTACGCATAATATGGGGATTCCCCCGAAGGCGCCGCAAGAAATGGAGCAGTGTATTCTGTTTATGATTAGTGCCGTCAATAAAAGAAGAGATATATTTTTATTAATAGGTCCTTATGCTCAACATGCATAAAAAATGAAAGATTGCAGTAACTCACAAACAAATAATATCACAAAAAAATATTGCAATGCTGTCCAATGAAAACCAGTTTTGATTACGTCGATGCAAGTCCCGAGAAAAAAAAAAGTATTTGGGCACAACAAAGATTTCATACAATTTAAAAGAAAATAATCTTATTTCTAAGCAATGAATAATACTTACCGGCTTCTGGAAGAAATAAAAATAAACTAAACTTCTCTTCGATGTATCGTAATAATCCATACGTGCATCACACTCTGATAATCCTGTTGAACTACGCCTTAAAGATGTAGTTTTCGTATTAATTTGATATGTCACCAAAACAAATGTAATGCCTTACGGATTACTGAAGTAAATACCGTATTTAATAATTACTCATGGATTTATAGTTCCCATAAATCCGATTTTATATTAAGCAAGACTAAAACACACACTCGCTGAAATGCTAGCAACTTAATATGGCGCCGTTTCCGGTTTCAATCTTCTCCCCCACCTAAATTTTGCTCGTTGCGCATTGAGCTACGCAACTTCCTCTAAGGGTCTGAGTAGGACGGAAACGTTTCCGAGTATTACGGAAAAGTCATTTTAAGCGGATGTTTCTGGTATATTCAGAAACGTTTACCTTATTTTCAGAAACGTTTCCGAATTTTTTTACAGTGTGGGTATAAATGGGTTAATAATATTAAAGCTCTAATTATTTTATAATCATAAATTTTCCAAGTGCACAAAGGTTTACTCATAATTTCAAATTGTAAAATTTATTTAATCCCCAACGAACGTACATAGTTATTTTAATATAATATTGCAACATTGCAATTCTTTAAGTGTTAACATTTTGACCATCCTCATTTGCTATGTAAACGTACTTAAAGAAGTACTTTGCATCAACAACATACATACGAAGATACAAAGAACAGAGCATATTTTTCTTCCCTCTTTTATTATTAAGCATCTTTGTCGTAAAAATTCTGTTCAGATGGTTAAAAATCTAAGAAAAAAAACTCAAATATTTATTTAAAACTTACTTTCGAAAAAGACCGAACAGTAGCAAAAATGGAATAAATTAAAAGAAAAGAGAAAGCTTTAAAACAAATTCTTTTTATACAAATGACGATAAGTATAAGTGTGTCTACAAATCTAAAAAAATAAAGTATGTTTGGCACGTTTTTATTCATATTCATTTTGTTTCTAATGAATAATAATATTATTAATTATGCAGTTTTTTAAAATTATTTTTAGTGAACTGTGCTGGTTGCACGCGCTTTTTTTTTTTTTTTTTAAAGCTGTACACTGGTGTTATTAGAATAATACTGCTCCAATTTTTAAGCAAATAGTGTCAGAATTAGTTCTTTTTGTTACGGAATAATTACATTCTCAAAAAACGTAACTTTTATAGAGCATATAATTAAAAATTGTTTTTGACATGCATAAAAATAATTGGCAATGATTTTATTTTCAGTAGGTTTTACAGTACGATGTATGTATTTTTAAAGAACTTTACTTTCATGGCTTTAATAAGGAAACAAAATTTTTAATAAGAAGATTTATTTATTTCGTCTTTTTTTCTTTTTTTTAGTTTCACTCTGAAAAAGAAATGAAATTTAGCAAGCCGATGAAGAAAATTTGCTCTCAAGAGTAATATACTGCAAAATTGCTATTTTTACAGTTTATTACTGTACGTTTTACAGTTTGAAACTGTAATGCCCATATACCAGTCCTTCAACAGGCAAGTGTTCATGTTTGTTATGCGAAAGCCTAATGTCTCAATGTTTTTGTCAAAAAGTACACAGCTTGAAACTTCCTTCTAGTGCCCTACGACAAACTTTTTTTAAAGTTTTGATTACTAAGAATTTTATGATGATAACGAAAAAAATCAAGGAAAATAAATCCAATTTTGACTTGTTTTTTTTCAACTTGTCTCTCTGACTTGTATTCTACAAGCATGGGGTTAAAAAACAAGATGAACTAGCTGTCAGGGCAGCTAGAATAGCTTCAAGCGGCATATTGATGCATGATGCCCCCCCCTAACTTTAACCTCATTCTTAAGTTGCATTATTTGATATATTTTAATGTTCGATTTCAAGACATACTACGCACGTGGCCCGCTAATGCCCCAAGCAGCTAGCTGCGTGGCCCGATGTTGCACGAGCATTTCTTGCCTTTAAAATAGAAAATAAAGTTTCATATTACCATGACATACGAAAACAACAACACAATACCATAAAACATTTAACTCGAGTATCAGAAGAGACAACTGGATAAACTGCCCAGCAAAAAATCGACATTATACTGCATACTCTTCTTTTACCAGAATAAACCGCTTGCCAATCGATTGCATTCATCAATGAATAGCTAATCTGCACTTTGCGTTGACCAGCGTTATAAACGAAAGTTAAGAAAAGGGATCTACACAAAGGTAACGGATCACATCATTTTCATTGAAGATATTTCCAAGAAACAATAAATGAATTTTTAATATTCACCGTGATTAAAATATTAAAATGAAGAATTGCAATAGTTTGATTATTTAACTTATTAAAACTACACTTAATTCAGTGAATACTATCATAGCAGTTGCAAGTGGAGATACAATTGTACGAGTTTAACTTGTCCCTATACGAACATGAAATAAGTTGAAAAGCAGAACATTTTAATGTTTTATTCAAGCTTTTTTTTTATTTTATTTTAAATAAATATTTTAAGTATTTTTATGCCATGTGCTGAGCTGTGGAACTTGCATTAATGGTTTAATTACTTCACTGTAACGAAACCCAACTATGGTCATCATTTTAGCAATTTGATTTTCAACTACAATTGACAATGTCTCTTAATCAGAAATTAATGAAACTAAAAACACACGTTGTGTTTAAACTGAGTACTACCTGTAAAATACGAAGGTGCTATTATAAAATTTTTAATTGGAGCATTAGAAGAGACAGCTGAATGATTTGCTCACCAAAAATTCACAGTATATTCCATACTCCCTTTATCAGAATAAAGCACTGGATAATCGATTCCATTGATTAATCAATTGCTAATCCGCACTTAACGTTGATCAGCGTTATCATCGAAAGTTAAGATAACGTAATGGATTACATCTTTTTGATTGAAGATATTTCCAAGCATCAATAAATAGATTTTTAATGGTCACCGTGATTAATAAAGTAATAAAAACAATAAATAAAGAATGGCAATTGATACAACATTTAATGTATTCAGACTATTTTATATTCAGTAAATACACGCGTTTTTGAAGGTCAAATCAAATAATACGACTGAAAGCTAAGAGAAGCAATAACCGTCTTGTCCCCACGTTTGCATGAAATGAGTTGCAACTAGTTTACTTGTTTTGATTCAAGCTTTACATTTTAATGTTTAATCCCAAGTTTTACTTTTTAATGTTTTATCCAAGCTGTACCTTTTTAAAATAAATTTGGAAATTATTATTATTATGTCATGTGCTCAGCTGTGGAACTTGCATTAATGACTTAATTACGGAGTGGTAACGAAACATAACTATGTGCATCATTTTAGCAATCTGATTTGCAACTACAATAGAAAATTTCTCTTAATTAGAAATAAATTACCCTACACATGCACTTTATGTTTAAAAAAAATAACACGTTAAAAAGACAAATATTTTATAAAATCTTAAATTGGTGCATCAGAAGACATAACCGAATAAGCTACACAGCAAAATTTCACATTATATTGCATTCGCTTCCGTTATCAGAATAAAGCATTTGCCAATCGATTGCATTGATTAATGAATTGCTAATCCACACTTTACGTTGATCAGCGTTATCAACGAAAGTTAAGATAAGTTAATGGATTAAATATTTTTGATTGAAGATATTTCCAGGCAACAATAAATGCATCTTTAAAGGTTACTATGATTAAGATTTTATCGCATGCGATTAAACAAATTGAGAAAATGACATAGCGATTTATTGAGTTGAAGCTTTCTTCTTAACGAGCTTTCAGTATTCATTTGAATAATTAAATGCGTAATTGTGTCGTTTATTTGCTGATTTCTGACGTTTGTAATGGGTTTGAATTAACTTTGATGCAATTTAATGACTTTTCATAAAAAAATGGATGAAATAGAAATTATGTGTTGCCTAATTATATTCCTATTCTATATATATTATATCCTACACCTATTCTGTAAGTATTCCCAAATAATCATATCATTAAATATTTTTTGTGAAATAATTGCAGTTAAAGGCCCAAGTTTTGTTTCTTACAGCCATATCAGAAAAGCTCTATAAGAGTTAGGGCCCTGCTCCACATTGGCGTAAAGCAGAAAAATAAAGCAGAAGCATAAAATGGATTACTTAGTGTTCCTATGGAACATACCCGGATTTTCGGTTTCTGCTTTCGGTTTCGGTCGCGTTTTACGCTGATGTGGAGCAGGGCCCTTAGTCTATAAGAAAAAAAAAGATTTGCCCCTGAACTTCAACTTGCTATAAAAGTGTATCTCACACCGGAACGTTAAGTTTATTTATTCAGTTAAGAATTTAAAGTATAAAAATACACACTATTTAGGGTAGGGTATCTTAAAGGGGGAAATATAATCTGTCTAAATAGTGTATTACTAGGAAAATAGAATACAACAGCAACCAAAAAAGATGTTCTCTCCCATTTACTCGAGCTATAAAGTGTTTTAATGAAGAGTTCTTTTCATATTCTACAATTGAATAACAGTCTAAAAGCTTTTTCGCTTATTGAGGCATTACGTTTTGTCTACATTCCTGTTTAAAAAAAATAGGATGAAAGGTGCCTTAATGCATTGTGAAAATATCGCAAAGCACAAAACAAAAAAAAAAAAAAAAAGAAAATATTTAAATAAATGTCGAAAAAATAGAAATTGAATAGCAGGGGCTTGAGAGGTGGAAAATAGTCAGCCCCACCCCGAATATTAAAATTAACAGTAAAATTCAAAAGAAACTTCTCCTTGCTCGAAAGAAGAACACTTCATTAACATACTTCACCTTTTAGTTTGAACAATACACCGTTCAGTTCTTAACAGTTTTTAAAAAAAAGTTACAAAAGCGCCTGCGGATAAATTTAATCCATTAAACGCCGCTATGTGAAATACATAAAAAAATCTCAAAAGAATTAACTTTTTTCATGTAAAGTATGTATCTAAAGTACAGCGCAGTTGAAAAATTTTCAAAAAAACCGTTTAGAAATTATAGTATGTTCCCATAATATGAGTTTTGGCGCTTTTGAAGGGGAAAATCATCCGCTGTCTCAGATGCGTTTCCACCACGTTCGCTTCTGTTTCTACATTTTCCTACCGTGTTTTAAAAGAACCGCGTCTTAAATATTATACATTCATGTACTTGTATGTCAATTACACAAAAATTCATACATATATATGTGTAAAATCTTTTCCAAAATGGGAGCTATATTTCATTTACACTGCGCGTGAAAAAGAGAAATACTTAAAGTAAATAAACAAAAATTACAAATGGTTTCTTTCGACTTATTTCCGACTTTTTTGCTTTCACAGGATAATTTGGTTTTTTTCTGTGGTTTTAAAGGAAATACCACTTTTATTTTGTGACCCTTTTTAATAGAAACTTCAGCTTCTCCTTTTTTGGAGTGTTCATATCAAGCATGATTTCATTATCTACGTCATCATTGAAATAATGACACGACTTTGCACCGTCTTCATTGCATTCTGTTTCCGCTAGTAAAGTTATCTTTCTTTTTATAGAATTTAAGGACTTTTTATTTCTTCGTTTTAATTTCAGTTTAAGCAACACCCTCATCATCTGTTACAAGGCAAGAATCAGGCGGCAAACATAAATTAGTTCCTTCATCTGAATACGCATCAGAGTTTATAGTTTTAAAATACTCCAAAGCTTGCTGCACTGTTAAAAACTTAGCAGCCATTTTTTTTCTTATAGGTAAAGATATAAAAAATTCGAAAGAGCTGATTCCGACAAAAAAATAAATAAATTCGTAGGAGAAACAAAATATAATACGGTTCTCAGTCTATCTTCAGATTAGTGGTTCATAAAACACAGTTCAAAGAATCCTTTTTCAAAAAACCCAGAAAGGGGTACACGTGCCTCGTGACGCAGGTTATCCCCTTGTGCCTAGCAGCACTCCTTTCTTCATTGTAAGCGCACGTACACAAAAGACTAGTCCCTCCCCGCCAAAGCTCCCATTCTGGGAACAAGGAATTTCGGGGCTTCTGGCATGCCTTTAAATGAGTCGTTTCATTCCGGTTTTTTCATATGTTGTTTGCTGGAATATCTGCTTTACATATTCAGAGCACTTGAAAAAATTTAAAAATCCATTGATTTAGTTTTATTTAGTTTTTTGCATTTTCGTAAAAAAAGCAAAGTTCCTTATTTTGGCAAAATGCGGAAAAATATATAAAATCTACTGATTTTTTATAATATACTTCGTTTTATTGAAATTCACATGGAATAGTTCTTTTATCAATAACTAACATTTCTTTAGAGAAAAAAAAATTAAAAGTAGATGTTCCCGCAATGGGAGCTTTGGCGCTTAATAGGTTTTAAGAGAGATTGTAGAGCCCGAACAAAGATGCGGATTTCCTTCAATCGAACCTTGTAAAATATTCTTGATGAAAACTGTATGGTAAATAATGTTTCGCGAAAGTATTTTAAGAGATACGAATTCTCGAATTCGACTTTGACAAATGACTTCGACACCGACTCTCTCTGACTCCGACTCTAACTTAGCAGCTATGGTAGCAATTCAGTTTTGGGGAAAAATGACCTACTCCTAGACTTAAAATTTTCGAATTTTTGATTTCGAATTTATACTGTTTTTTTTTCGACTCTTAGAATTTTAGAGCTTTCAATTTTACTCTCGACTCCTTGACAACGACTCTGACTTCGCAGCTATGGTAGGAATGCAGACTCAAAAAAAAATAACTGACGCCTAGACTTTGAATTTTTGAGCTTTCGATTCTGAGTCCTCCACTCCAGCACCAACTCCGAAACAACGGAAAATTATTACTTGAGTAGGAATATAACAGCATATGCTTACACTTAAAATAATTCTGCTTAACAAAACAAAAATAAGAGCTTTTTGCTTTACAAACTTTTTTTTTCTTACTTTAATTTTCTTAAAACTGAACGCAATTAAAATATTTTGCCAATTTTAATGTTTCAATGCATTATTTCGTTACTACTTATAACTTCAAATGAATTTCCTTTCTTTTTTGCCCCATTTCTTGTGTCATGAATTTCAATAAATAACTTGAGTGAAAAAGAACAATTTTCATTACTTCACCGATCTTCAAGTATTTAAATTAAAAACATGCAGATACCTACATCTTGGAAGAGTTGAAAGAAAAAAAAACTTTTATTTTGAAAGAAGCTATGTCAGCGGGAATAATTTGTTCCACTTTAAACAAAGTCATTAATTAACGTTTTTAAAAGACACTTTTCTTTGTGGAAAGCTTTATGCACTAATAAGAATTCAAAACAAGTTTAACTAAACACTTGTTTGCCTTCAATTTTCCACTGTCTTGCACTGAAGCTTAATATAATATTGCTCAGTGTAATACATTCTTAAGTACAGATTAAATAAAATAAACCTATTATATAACAAAAAAAAAAAATATCTACGCGTGAGGGTGGAGTGAAAAAAAAATAATTTTTGATTTTCGTAAACGGGTACTTTTCATTTACTGTGTAAATGAAATGAATGTGATACTAAAAATAGATTTTTGAGTATCTGAATACATCTATAGGATTTCTTGGCATGATGTGGAAATTATAAAGTCAGTTTTACACGCAATTTAACAACACAGTTTTTACGAAGATTACTGGAAGCTGAGAATTTAAACATACATCAAAGACTCAATCAGTTGAAGTTGAAAGAGCTGTCCAAGAGGTCACAAGTTCTTCAAAATTGGTATGTAACCACAGAAAAATAGAAAAGTTAGTAAAACGCGGATATCTGACAGATTTATTCGATTAATTTAAGACACAAAGGAATAATTGAACTCTTAAAGACGTTTCTAAGAAATGGACATTGGTTGGGGTCACCTCTCGTGGTAAGTCGTGGGTAGTTCTAAATGAGCTAGCGAAGAGTTGTACAGTTCAAAGTAATAACGAAATGTATAAAAAAGGTTTTGAAGACACTGAGATGAAGTACTGAGTTAAAAAATGTTGAACATATCAGAAATGTCGCGAAATTTAATACAATTTGAGTGTAAGTTGCGGACTGAAATCATAATCTAAACTTGTTGTAGAAAATTCTTTGTATATTTCCAAACCTCTCTCTTCCATTTAATAACCGCCCGTCACTAGTTTTTCCATTCGAAATATTTTCAAAAACAATTTGAAAAATTTAAAAACATTCAAAAAAATCAAAACTTTAAACCAAATGCATAGGGGTGAATATCAGTAAAAGTGCTAATTTAAGTCACAAATGAATTTCTCAAGCACTTCCAAATAAAAACCAAAATTTTTTCTCTTCCCATACAGTAAACTGCGTCGCACATACAATCCATGACAAAATTTTCAGGTTTTACTTTAATTTGTGACAATAGAACTCTTTTTATTGCCTCAATGTCATGTCGGCAGCGCGTCACACATTTGAATCGCAAAGTTCAAAAAAATTCTGTGGATTATAAAACATCGCAGCGGAAACAAATACAAAAGGAAATAACGTGTTTTACGTTCATCTATGACGATTAACTCTTATGTTTCAGATAAAATGAATTTAGATCGATAAAAAAAACAATTTCTGCTTATCACAAGTTTTCATAACATGAGTGAGCCAACTTCCGGAATGATAAAATCTAGACAAAGCAATTTTTGGGGCCAAAAAATTACGCTGGGTGAAGCTCTAATATATGATGTTTCAGTTCCGATAGAAAAATTTCACTTCGGCTGCATTAAATTACAGGTAAGATATTTTCAATCTTGACTTTTCTGTTTCTACCAAATGAAGTGTCATGTCGGCAGCGGAATTTAAGACACAAAACAAACGAATTTTTCTATTTTTATTTTTGCATTATGGAAAAGAAATCTATTGTCATGGACACAATAAGGTGTTTTAATTTTCGAATCTTTAATTAGGGATGTTCAGCTATCATATTGCGGGAAATTTGTCATGTCGGCAGCGGTCATGTCGGCAGCGCCGAAGTAGAAGGTATTTGTTACGAAACTGATGCGTGCGTTACCGATGTTTGTTCGCAATTTTTTCTTCCTGTTATGAGTTTGTTGAGTTTTAAAGTACAAAGGTAGATTCAAGTGCATCGTTTTTCCTGCCAAATTTTCCCATTTTAGCAGTTTATTCATTATTTTTTAAATGCTTAAAAACATTAATTTTTCCGAAAAATTTGAGTTTTCAAACAAATTTATTGCCTTTTTTCACCCTCTTTTCTTTTAAATCAATATTCCGACTTTCGTTCCTAACTACTGCACCCAAAAATATAATTTTGTTTTAAAATTTAAAACTTACGAACAGTTTAGTGAAAATCTCTATCCCTCGCCAAACTCTGACTGTCTTGACCTAATTTCGTTGTTTAAGCTTGTGTTTAAGAATTTTATTTTGTTTTTATTTTTAACTATTAACCTAATTATCTGTTTCAAAAAACTTTGTCGCACTAATTAAGACTTTAACTAACTTTTAATTAGTCTCTAATTTTATTTATAAAACTAAAAAGCGTTCAGGCTCTCTGAACATATTATTATATTCTAAGTAATAATTATTTTACTTTTGAACACAAAAGGTAGTGAAAGTGTTTACTTTTATACACTAAATGTAAAATCTGTAATATTTGTCCGTTCGGTAGCATTCTCATCATGTCGGTAACGCTCAAAGACAACCCCCCTAAAAGGAGGGTAAATGTTCACTTTGACCATGCCCCGAATTTTTAAAAAATATTGTTACTAATGTGTATTTGAAATACCCAATTAATTTAATTTTCTGAGTATCTTTAAAAATTGAAAATTTCCATGGTCAAATTGGCACTTTTCCTGATATTCACCCAGACTAAAGATTACGTGGGAAAAATGAAATATCTTACAGAATTGTTACTAAGTCTCATACACAGTAAATAAAAGGTACCCGTTTACGAAAATCAATTTTTTTTTTTTTTCAATCCACCCTACTACTGCATGCGTGGCTGTAGACCATCGTGAACATCAGATTACCCTTTACACTAAAAAACAAGTCATTCAAAGATCGTTTTCATTTAAACCAAGTGTCATAATTTGGATCAAATTTTGAAATATATTAAAACAGCAAATTAAAAGATTTTATAAAAGGGGAAGCCTGCGTGCGTCCGGTAGTGGCCATAGGACCTTTAACCTTGAAATTTGGTACAAGAATACTTCGAGTCCCGGTTGTTGGAACCTCGATTTTTTTTTACTTCAAGTAATTTTTAAACTAATTTGTCACTAAATTGGAGGGGGGAAATATTCCCCTCTCATGTTATACATCGTTGGAAAGAGCGTTTTTTCCTAACTAGAAGAAATTTGTTCAATTTCGTTCATATATTTAGAACAAGATAGCACGGAGTTAGCAACGTCGGAAAAACAGCAATTTTAAGCCGGTTGGCTCTTAATTAGAAATACCATTATTTTCAGTATGTGGTACTCCCTTTTTAGCTAACTTTCCTACAAAAGTAAAGGAGGAAAAATTAATTACAAGCGGCTAAATGCATCGTAAAAATATCGCCGTCAAAACAATAATAATAATGATAACAAATAAATAAATAAAAAAAAGCAAAAATAAATAAAATACAAAATTCAAATAAATATTGAAACTTTAAAAACTAGAAAGCAGAGATTTGAGTTGGCAAAATGTGTCTTTAAAAATATATTACTTTTAACCGGGAAATTTTACACGGAAATGATTTACTACGGTTTGGTACATTGAAAGTGTATTACATTAAGCGGGATATTCTATTAACCGATATTCCATTAATCGGGTTCGACTATGTAATTAGAAAAGAAGCTGCATGTAAAGATTTGGGTTTTTTTCGCACTTTTAAGTTTTTTAACAGCTCTGTGTTCTGAAAAGAAATCAAAAACTTGGCAGGATTACTTATCTTGTCATGAGCTCTGTATTCCGAAAAGAAATCAAAAACTTGGTAGGATTACTTATCTTGTCATGAGCTCTGTATTCCGAAAAGAAATCAAAAACCTGGCAGGATTACTTATCTTGTCATGAACTCTGTATTCCGAAAAGAAATCAAAAACTTGGCAGGATTACTTATCTTGTCATGAGCTCTGTATTCCGAAAAGAAATCAAAAACCTGGCAGGATTACTTATCCTTGTCATGAGCTCTGTATTCCGAAAAGAAATCAAAAACTTGGCAGGATTACTTATCTTGTCATGAGCTCTGTATTCCGAAAAGAAATCAAAAACCTGGCAGGATTACTTATCCTTGTCATGAGCTCTGTATTCCGAAAAGAAATCAAAAACTTGGCAGGATTACTTATCCTTGTCATGAGCTCTGTATTCCGAAAAGAAATCAAAAACCTGGCAGGATTACTTATCTTGTCATGAGCTCTGTATTCCGAAAAGAAATCAAAAACTTGGCAGGATTACTTATCTTGTCATGAGCTCTGTATTCCGAAAAGAAATCAAAAACCTGGCAGGATTACTTATCCTTGTCATGAGCTCTGTATTCCGAAAAGAAATCAAAAACTTGGCAGGATTACTTATCCTTGTCATGAGCTCTGTATTCCGAAAAGAAATCAAAAACCTGGCAGGATTACTTATCTTGTCATGAGCTCTGTATTCCGAAAAGAAATCAAAAACTTGGCAGGATTACTTATCTTGTCATATGCATCCTTTAACTAAATTTTTCCTAAAATCTGAAAAGGTGAGGTCAAAAACTTTTTTGTTAATGATTGATTTGCCGTGGAATTGCCCTACAATGACTTAAAAATCGCAAATTTTTCCTTTACAATTTTGTGTGATGCGCAGTAAAAAACGCAACCACCCTCGACAGCCAGACACCTGGCATGCTGCTTAGAAGAGAATAGGGAAACATAGATTTAACCAGAGAAACTTTTTTGACAGTTAATAGTATTTTAAGAATACGATATTTTCTAACGCGTTTTCAGTTTTAAAATGAATTAATAATTGCTACTTTCATTTTTTTCAATTCTCGTAATGCATATGATGTACGTCTTCCTTACTTCTTAATGCTTCATTAACAGTATCTTCTACTGTACGTTGTGAGCACTTTCTTAAATAACTATCAATGCACTGCAACCTTGATACTTGAAATCCCTCATTTGAAATTAACATTTTATTAAAATTAGTTGAATCGCTTGAGGTTGATAAAAGAGCTTCAAAAATAAATCTTTCGTAGTGTTACCAGATAATTTTATCACTCAATTTCAGGAGTGAAATATTGCCTTGTCTAAAAGAGCAATTTAACAAAGAGGAGAGCGCTTATAAATGGGTTTTGTCGACAACTTGAACATCAAATGTCAATTGAATAATGTCTTCGGACTTTACAAATGATATTTGATTCTATTCCGGAGACGTAACCGTTAAATTGCATTTGCTTTTTCCAAGCAGCATTTTCTCAAACTTAACTCGCCGATTTCTCTCATTCACATATATATATATATATATATATATATATATATATATATATATATATATATATATATATATATATATATATATATATATATATATATATATATATATATATATATATATATATATATATATATATATATATATATATATATATATATATATTAGGTATTTAAAAATGATGTCCGCCCTCTGGCATGCACGAAGTCTGTATGAGTAACAACATCAACGATTAGAAAAAGACTTAAAATAACGTTATAAATGTTATAAATGCAAAATTGCAAAAACGACAAAATTTCAGAAACAATTAAAATTTTCTAAATTTAACTGGGTAAGTTACTACTTCGTCTACGGAGAACGGGAGCAGTTGGTTAAAATAAAAATGTGCAGGTTTCTGAAGAGGTCTGCTGCACACGAGTTAGCATAATGGAATGAGAATGTTTACTTTTGAGAAGTCCAGAAGGACGAAAAATGACAACGTGCCATTTCACGTGCCGTTAGTGTTGTCATTTTTCGTCCTGGACTTCCCAAAAGTAAATACCATATATAAATACCTAATATTTAGAACACATTTAATGCTCTAGCAGCAATTATGCGCTGATTGAATGCAGAACATCTTATTTTCACATTTTTACCTATATATATATATATATATATATATATATATATATATATATATATATATATATATATATATGTATATATATATATATATATATAAATTACGTGTCCCTGTGTTTGTGGCCAATGGACTTCTCAGCCACGGAACCGATTTTAACCAAATTTTACACGCAGTTTCAGTTTGGTCCAACTTAAATGATAGGAAAGTTTTTATCTCAATTTAGGACCACAATATATTTTTTATTGCAATTTATGTATTTAGCTACCAGCTTTTCTGTATTCTTGGTAAAATTCTTTAAACATACCCGGAGTGCCACCACATAATCTGCGGTTAAAATTTGGTTCACCCATAGTTCTTCTACGTAATTTAAATCCACCGAGATTATGCAATGGTACCAGTTTAGTTATCAAAAAAATCACCTGGAACATTATTGAGACAATCATTTTGACTGGCAAGTTTAAAGATGAAATAGTTCTGTAGCCACGTATTCCAATGGAATCGTCAGAATCTTCAATACCCTTCAAACTGCTACAGTTTCCTATTTGTTTAGCTTTCGCCATATCCATTAATAAGTCCCAAGGACAAACAATGTCAATTTGCGGTTCAGATTTAGAAAATCACTGTTTTTCCCATGGGCAACTATAGGTCGCTTGCTCCCATGTGGGAAAACCGTCCAATCTATTTTTGTTTACAAGAGACAGATTAACAAAGAATATTGTGCACCGATTAGTGTTGAGTTAAACTAAAATAAAAAATGCTAATAATTCAAAAAATAACAAATAATATTGGTTAATTATCTACCCTAACTACATTATTAAAAAAATAAAATGTTACAATGGCATATTAGCAACTTTTTAATTAACTCAATTATTACAAGCTTGAATATAATATTTCTAAGTACTAAAATGCTACATTTTTTTTTGTTTCTAGCAAACTTAGGAAAGTTTTGTTCGATTGTTTTCATATTTTGACCTCAAATTCATAGTTATATAAAGTTGATCTCTATAACGGTAATAAAGTTTTTCGTTTCTATTGAAACATTATAGTTTAACCCATACCTTAGCCACAGCAACGCGTGGACGGGTCAGCTAGTATTTAATATATATATATATATATATATATATATATATATATATAATGTCGGATTCTTAAGTGATTGTATAAAACTGCATATCTTTCTTCAAAAGCTGTTTATTCAATCAAAGTATGCTTCATTTGCTTCAATACACTTCTCCCAACGAGATTTTAAAGCGTAGATGCCTGTCTTAAAAAAATTTTGGTCTTTAGAATAAATAAACTCTGTTATCGAGCTTTTTAGACTGTCTTCATTTTCAGAGTGTTTGCATCTTAAAAACAGCATGAAAAAATGAAAATCGGTCGGCGAGAGATCCGGTGAATATGGTGGATGCTGCAAAACTTCATATTCCAGTTCGTTCAGTTTCGCAATTGTTTTGTGTGTCGGCAGAATTCATATCGACAATAAACTCAAAAGAAATAACAAAAGGGAAGACCTTCGAGAAAACCTATTTTGCTGAAATGAGTCTCTAGCAATGGACAATACGACTATGAATGATAGTCCGTGGAGTTAGTGCAAACATATTTCACTTCCGGATACCAGTCTGAAATTTTATGTGGGGCTTAAATTCACATAGGAGGACAAAAAAACGTCGGGAGACACTTGATCGGAGGTCAAGGTCACTCCGTGATGACGTCATCAAAATGGCCGCTTTTACAGGTAAATACGTTCGTTTAACTGCTTAAAACTCCATCATAGATTGAAATATTGCAAAACTCAAATATATCATCTGAAAGCTCTTTAAAAGAGCTATTTCGAAAGATTTAATTTTTCTTTCTGAGGTCCAGTTCTCACCTGTAATGACGTCATCAAAATGACCGCTTTTACAGGTAAATACGTTTGTTTAACTCCCCCTAAAACTCCATCATAGATTCAAATATTGCAAAACTCAAATATATCATTTGAAAGCTCTTTAAAAGAGCTATTTAGAAAGATTCATTATTTCTTTCTAAGGTCAAGGGTTCACCTGTGATGACGTCATCAAAATGGTCGCTTTTGCAGGTAAATACGTTCGTTTAACTGCTTAAAACTCCATCATAGATTCAAATATTTCAAAACTCAAATACATCATCTGAAAACTCTTTAAAAGAGCTATTTAGAAAGATTTATTTTTTCTTTCTAAGGTCAAGGGCCCACCTGTGATGACGTCATCAAAATGGCCGCTTTTACAGGTAAATACGTTTGTTTAACTCCCCCTAAAACTCCATCATAGATTCAAATATTGCAAAACTCAAACGTATCATCTGAAAGTTCTTTAAAAGAGCTATCTAGAAAAAATTAATTTTTCTTTCTAAGGTCAAGGGCCCACCTGTAATGATGTCATCAAAATGACCGCTTTTATAGGTAAATACGTTCGTTTAACTCCCCCTAAAACTCCATCATAGATTCAAATATTACAAAATTCAAATATATCATCTGAAAGCTCTTTAAAAGAGCTATCTAGAAAAATTTAATTTTTCTTTCTAAGGTCAAGGGCCCACCTGTAATGACGTCATCAAAATGGCCGCTTTTACAGGTAAATACGTTTGTTTAACTCCCCCTAAAACTCCATTATAGATTCAAATATTACAAAACTCAAATATATCATCTGAAAGCTCTTTAAAAGAGCTATTTAGGAAGATTTAATTTTTCTTTCTAAGGTCAAGGGAATATCTGTGACGACGTCATCAAAATGGCCGCTTTTACAGGTAAATACGTTTGTTTAACTCCCTCTAAAACTCCTTCATAGATTCAATTATTGCAAAACTCAAATATATCATCTGAAAGCTCTTTAAAAGAGCTATTTAAAAAGATTTAATTTTTTTTTTCTGAGGTCAAGTTCCCACCTGTAATGACGTCATCAAAAGGGCCTCAAATGACGTCATCACAGGTGGGCCCTTGACCTTAGAAAGAAAAATTAAATATTTCTAGATAGCTCTTTTAAAGAGCTTTTAGATGATATATTTGAGTTTTGCAATATTTGAATCTATGATGGAGTTTTAGGGGGAGTTAAACAAACGTATTTACCTGTAAAAGCGGCCATTTTGATGACGTCAGTACAGGTGGGACCTTGATCTCAGAAAGAAAAATTAAATCTTTCTAAATAGCTCTTTTAAAGAGCTTTCAGATGATATATTTGAGTTTTGCAATATTTGAATCTATGATGAAGTTTTAAGCAGTTAAACGAACGTATTTACTTGTAAAAGCGGCCATTTTGATGACGTCATCACAGGTGAGCCCTTGACCTCAGAAAGAAAAATTAAATCTTTATAAATAGATCTTTTAAAGCGCTTTCAGCTGATATAGTTCAGTTTTGAAATAGTTAAATCTATGATGGAGTTTTAGGGGGAGTTAAACAAACGTATTTACCTGTAAAAGCGGCCATTTTGATGACGTCATTACAGGTGGGCCCTTAACCTCAGAAAGAAAAATTAAATATTTCCAAATAGCTCTTGTAAAGAGCTTTCAGATGATATATTTGAGTTTTGCAATATTTTAATCTATTATGGAGTTTTAAGCAATTAAACGAACGTATTACCTGTAAAAGCGGCCATCTTGATGACGTCATCACGGGAGTTCATGACCCCTGATCAAGTGTCTCCCGGCGGTTTTTTGTTCTTATATATGTACCTAAGCTCTGTACCAAATTTCACACTGGTATCCGGAAGTGAAATATTTCGGCTGTTTTTGTCGCTAACTCCACAGACTATAAGGTTATGCCAAAGACAAAAGTATAACGAAAACAGGGAGACAAACGTCCGCATGTAAAGAGAATCCGACATTTCATGCGCACCAACCTAATATACATATATATATATATATATACAGTCGAGACCGCTTATTAGAATATCGCTTAAAGGAATATCTCGCTTAATGTAATACGTTTCCAATGTACCAAACCGTTGAAATGCATTATTTTCATCCCGGATAATGGAATATCCCGCTTATTAGAATATTTTTTCGTGGCAAAATGGCTATTCCATTAAGCGGGTTAGACTGTGTATATATATATATATATATATATATATATATTAGGGTGGGTCGAAAAAAGCTTTTTTTTCTGATCAATTTCTAATAGCACGGAAAACTTGCCCATGGGCATCCTAATAACGGGAAAAATATTAAAAAAAATAATTAATTACTTTTATAATCGCGCAAGAGCTCTAAAGTTTAGAAAAAAAGAGAAATTTCTGTCATTTTTAAAAATGAATATTATTTTCAAAAAATATTTTTTTAAATTTCTAATAGTGCGGAAAACTTGCGAATGGGTATTATATTAACGGAAAAAATAATGAAAATAATATTTAGCTACTTTTGTGCAAGCGCAAGAGCTCTAAAGTTTAGGAAAAAAAAGAGAAAAATCTGTAATTTTTAGAGATGAATTTTCTTTTCAAAAAATATTTTTTTTATTTCTAACAGTGTGGAAAACTTGTGCCAGGGCTTCCTAATAAAAGCAAAAATAATTTAAAAATAATTAATTATTTTTGAAACCACGCAGAAGGTCTAAAATTTCGAAAAAAATAGAGAAATCTGTAATTTTAAAAATATATAATTATTAAAAAAAATAGTTTTTCATATTCAATCGTATAAAAACTACTTTTGTAGTTATAGAAATTGGTTTAAAAAACTTGGGGTACATTGCCGTTCGTTTGAATTTGCACAAAAACCCTAAAAATTATTATTTTTTTTTTTTTTTGGAAAAAATCACACATCGCAGCTTATTGCACATTTTAGCATATTTTTTACAGATTCTAAAATACTAATACTAAATCAAGTCCCACCCACATCCTACCCATTCAACCAACCATTTTGGGTGTGCTTACTTACACCCTTTGAATTCTGATTTCGAATCAAATTTTTGCATTAAAGATCTTGATTTTAAGGTTGTCTTAATAAAACCCTCTCGGTTTTCATTCACGCAAACTTTAGCAGCAGCCTCTGTAACTAGTTTTACACACCTCTCCACTGACTGAGTGTGGCAGGGAAATTTCAAGTAATCAAATTCTAGAAGGGTTTTTTCTTTCAATAGGGTTGAAATATTTTCTGTAAACATATTTGACAGAAGGGGTGGAGGTGTTAGCTTACAATTTGTCCAATCAATTAGTTCAGGGTAGTCAGCGGCTTCAAAGTTAATTGAAGAAAGCTTGAAAGCTCTAATGTGGCCCACTACTGGCTGCTCATTTCTGGCTTTCAGTATCTTCCTGTAGCCTAACTCTCTAATGTGCTATATGTTATCCATTATCATCGCCAGCATGAGAATCTCTAGATGGCAGAAGAAAGAGTTTCTCTGAATGACTGGATCGATTTTTTTATGTTGTCCGGAAAATGTCTGGTTATTTGAATGATCTTTAATACGTGCTTCGGACCATCTTTCACAGTGTTGTGCACTTTAATATTGAACCAAACAGGAACGTAGGTCTTTACAATGTAATTTGCAAGGGTCTTCATTTCGCTTGTCGGACTTATTTGGGAAACATAAAGTCTCAACACCCGGTTTGCACAAGTTAACCATCTGGAATGGCTGAGGGGTTCAGGATTTTTAGCTGCTAATTCTGGATCACAGCTTCCTGTGCTGACTGCTTGAACAATGTCTAAAAGATATTTCTAATCTTTACTGAGGTCAGTTTTATTTATTGTGATAGTAATACATTCACGCATAGAAAGTTTTTCTTTTTTTCTTCTCTTTTAGCCAGTTTAACTGTCTCTTTTCTATCCAACGTTTTTTCCCGTTATTAGGACGTCCATGCGCAAGTTTTCCGCACTATTAGAAATTTAAAAAAGTATTTAAAAAAATATTCATCTTTAAAAATGACAGATTTTTCTCTTTTTTTCTAAACTTTAGAGCTCTTGCGCGATTACAAAAGTAATTAATTATTTTTTTAATTATTTTTCCCGTTATTAGGATGCCCATGCGCAAGTTTTCCGCACTATTAGAAATTTAAAAAAGTATTTTTTGAAAAAAATATTCATCTTTAAAAATGACAGATTTTTCTCTTTTTTTCTAAACTTTAGAGCTCTTGCGCGATTACAAAAGTAATTAATTATTTTTTTATTATTTTTCCCGTTATTAGGATGCCCATAGGCAAGTTTTCCGTGCTATTAGAAATTGATCAGAAAAAAAAAAGCTTTTTTCGACCCACCCTAATATATATATTTAAATAATTTTGTTGGTTAATTATATTAGCCAATCATAAACACCTATAATGGTAGGAATGTAATTGTTATTCGAAATAGCATGTATACGTGTAATAATTAAATCATTTAAATGTTATTACCCATATGCACTCGTAAAATGTCACCAAATGCGAAATTATAGGTTTTCAACAGTGATAAAAATAATAAAATAATAATAAATATATATGTCACCAATGTACACTTTAGCCTATTTATTTAGTTAACCAGTACTTTTTAATGTTCAATTGTTTTAATTTGCTTTAAGTAATTAGTTACTTATTTCGAAAATTGTCCATTGCTTTTTTCCCCAACACAATGCGCAATACCATACTTTCTTTTCGAAATCATTTGGACAAGAACATTTGTCATATTTCTCTTTGGATTAAAGAGTTTCGTGTCAACTATGAAAAATTCAAATTATTCCTAACAACCCTTAAACTTCCCAACTTTCCCAAGTTATAACTTCAACTAAGTAATTATCCCTCCCACGAAGTGTATAGTCAATCCGCAAAAGCAATTCAAACATTTCATTAGCAAGCCATCTAGTAACAGTAATTACTTACTTAGAATGAAATTTCGGAGCTTGAGTTCAGAAATGATGCAATGTATAATAATGTTCCTTAGATGGTAATCATCATATTTGGTATTAAAGCATGCATTAATACTGCAGCTCTGGTGTTAATTCTACTAATGATAACTCGTATTGCTCGCAACTTCAAAAACTGCCCACTTCATTATTAGTGTAAACACTTGAAGATTAAGTTTGGTTGAAAGATTTTCCAAGATATTATGATAAAATGGAAATATTCCTTCAATCGAAAATAAATTTATAAACTTGATAGTTTGAAATATCTATCAAAACATTGCTAGTTGTTTCAATTTTCTTCATTATAACGTTACTATGATAATGTTGATATCAATTTTGAATCTTAAAAGCGAATTCACCATTAAAAATACATTATTGGTAATAATATTTTTTTTTATTTCATGAAAAGTATCATAAATAAATGAGCGTGAAATTTTTTTTCCCCAATTTAAATCTTGCTTAAAATCTTATTCTGTCTATTCAAATTCGAGGGGCATTTTTAAAGTACGTACCTTTTGTAATAACCAAAATACGGGCAAATATATCTTAAAAATCTCATTTTGGACGAAAACTCGCACCTTAAACCACGTTTCTACATAATTGTTTCCAATTTTAAGGCACTAATATCGTCAAACCAACTTTTCAAGTCCGTCTTCAAAAAAAAATCAGCCTCCTGTTTTGTCATCCACTGCATCTCACCGACCTTTTGACATTATCTTTATTGTCGTGGGGATGGCATCCGAAGTGTTGCTTCAGACGTAAACACAGGTGGTAGTCACTGGACGCTAGATCTGGGCTGCTTCTGCACCAAATCTGTCGCCCATTCCGTTCCACATCATGCACATTAGAACGGACATCTTTGAACCCTCGGACCCACTTTCTAACCATTCCATTGCTCATAATGTTTCACCATAGACTGAAGAAATCTTGCGATGGATAGCTTTTAAACCTTTTGCAGTACATAAAAAAAAAAAAAAAAAATACGGCGCGTACCTTTGAGTCGGCAACCATTTCAATCGGTGGAGTTATTCTGTTTGTACAGTATAAGTGCCTTATTATTATTGTCAGTTATGTAGAACAATAATTTAAGGTATGGGCTTTCTTGTAAAAATAAAGTTGCACAGATATTTCTGCCTGTTTTTTATTTATACTTGCTTTAACCCTCCATCGGGAGCACCTTCTTGCCATTCGAAATTAGCCGCAGCAGACCTGAGGGGCTACTCACATACTTTGGCTCTCACCTTCCAGTTTTCAATTTTAATATAAAATACTGTTCGATGAATGAGGCATGCGCTGTGTGTGATCCAAAAATGTGTAATACATGCGTGGTGCGTTGGGACTCCTTGGAAAGTGAAGGGAGAAACGACATCTTTTGTCGGCCTCTGAGGCCAACTGCTCCCGACGAAGGGTTAAAAATACGCCTCGTAATAGGAAAACGTAATGAACAATAGCTTATTTTACATTATTTTTTATTCAAAAGCGATTTACTTTGAGAATTGCTAATGTACTAGTTTTAAAATGAATAGTCAAATTTATCATAAACTAGCACTACCCGCACGGCGATGCCCGTGCATTTAAATGGGGAGTAAGTCTACTGAATAAATTAAAATTCCCTCCAACCCTATGAAGTAAAATTATTATAGATGAAGCGGTATAGTAATTGGCCACTTTAGCGACATCGTATTTGTATGCTTGAAATAAAAAATAAATGAAATATTTCTGCATTAATAAGAAATACTTCATATGATACTATATTAATGCATTTTACTACTCATACTGTCTGAAAACACTTTTTCAGATATATTATTAGAAAAAAGTCAACGCAAAAAAAAAAAAATGTCAAATTGATAGTAATTGGCCATCTTATCATAGTTATTGGCCATGTAAACGTTCAATAGTATACTGGATTATTCATATACATATGAAAATCTTATTCCTTTACATGAATATAGTATACCATTGTATGAAGATATTATATCGTTAATAGAATCTATTTTCCATTCATTAAATATATTATAACATTATAGCATTCAATATCTTTCTCCATCTTTCCCTTTTCTATTTTTTGACTTCTCTTTATTTGTTTTAGTCTTCTTTAAAGCATTTCCTTCCTGTACAGCTGCTTGTCCATTCCATTTTCTTTTCTTTTCTTTATTTTTCACTTTTTTGCTGCTTTTTTTGTTCATTGTTTTCAATAGCTGCTCTGTAACTCTCAGAAATTATAAAGAATAGTTCAATTGTCTATCCTATTAAGAAATTTTCTCCTACTTTTTGGCGCATTTCGTTGGTAATCATCGATAAATTTGCTACAATGAGTTGTTTTGTTTGAAGTAGAGGTGAAAATGCGCTTTGGGTCCCTGCTTGGCGCATTTTCAAAAAATCGCCAACTGGCGCGTTTTTCCTTGTTGTCTCGGGTAGTTGAAAGCTCCGAGAGACATTACGCAGAAATGGCGTTTCTATGGCGACAAAACCGAAATCCGTGTTTGGCGAGAGAAGGGACCCAAAGCACAGATTAACCGAAGTAGATGGCGTATACAAATTTATAGGAGTTTTCAGAGGAGTTATCACAACTGTTGCTGCTGTCACATTATCTTCATTAGTCAGATTTGCATTTGTTGTTATAATTGCAGTCAGTATTGGTAGAGTAGTTTTTAGAAAAAACATTCTGGAAATAAAAGCGCCAAACTTTGTATAACAGTCATGTGTTATTTGAAACTTCCTCCTGATATTTCGGTGCTTTTATCGGATGAATCCTAGTTTAAGGTCCGGCGATAAATTCTTGTCCACTTCGCCTCCAAAAATATTTTGGAAGTCTTTTAGAGACATGAGCTTATTTAATACATTAAATTCTTCATCTGATTTTTTGTTGCTAAACATTTAGATGATGAATCCTAGTTTAAGGTCCGGCGATAAATTATTCAATCTGGCAACCTCAGAATTATCATTGGATGATTGGATTATTTGGCGATTTTAAGCTAAATGATTGCAACCTTAAGCTACAGTCTGAAAAAAATCGCCAAACCCGGACCCTAAAGTAGGATTTTACCCATTTAGAGTTATCAATAACGTTCTCATCATAGGGGGCCAATTACTATAATTTTCTGAAAATGTTGAGAGAATTATTGGCCACAGCAAAACTTTAATTTTTAAGAACATATCCTTATATTTCACCTCAAATTCACTAATTAGGCATCGCAGCTATAAATCTCATAGGATTTTAAAAGCTGTAAATGCATTGAGTTTTTTTAAAATATAGCATAGAAAATTCTAGTCTTACCGTTT